>JADZMA010003021.1:0-10458 GCA_020796225.1 Arion vulgaris
CTTGCTGAGGTTTTAGAAAGCTACTGGAAAGATAGAAAAATCGGATGTGCTGACCTACATAAAGGGCCCATAACGACACAATGTACAATGCTCTTGGGCTGAGATCACATACAAATCAAAAGAGTGGTTGACAAGTGGTTGATATGGATTGTTGAAGAATTGTATGAGGAAAGTAATGACAAGAGAACCTCAGTAGTTTGTGTAATTGACATGAATGTTGTAGTACATCGACAACAAGTTACATTACCTATCAAAGCTTGTATGATGAATTATTTGAGATCCAACGCCTAATTTTTATTGATGATCAAATCTCTGATGAGCTTGTAGCATAATGATAATAAAATGAGTAGTGCGTCACATCATATCAGAGAGAGCGTGATTTTCAACATGGAGGTGATTCATCCCATTAGTAATCATGGCCCAATCCAACATTTTCAATAGCAAATTTTCTCTGGTCAGATGTTCTCATAAAAATAATGCTGATGAAAAATTCAGATGCCATAGTGGTAGGAATAAAGGAGTGAAATTCTTTCCTCTGCCCTATGTCTCTCTGAGCATGATAAAGACCTGCTGTAATAATGAATAACTTGATTAGCTTACATTAACAGTAATAATTGTTATTTTATTTGTTCCGCAGTTTGTGGTGATATCCATGGTCAGTTTTTTGATCTGATGAAGCTGTTTGAAGTGGTGGTTCCAGCCTCCACTCGCACTTTCCTTGGGGATTATGTAGACAGAGGTTATTTTAGCATAGAGGTATGTTTGTATTTATGTATATAATTTGTCATATTGAAGTGTACACCAATTTATTATCATTTCGATTCTTTTTGCCGGTGCTCATGTCATGTTTTTAGCTAGATGCAAGGCATCTATCCAGAAAGAACTAAAAGTCAAAGAACACTAGCTGATGCTACAAATAAGAAAGAGAAAATTGAGATATTTTGGACATAAAAGGACACAAGGGCTGGAGAAGACCATCATGGAAGGAGGCATACCGGCAAAGAGAAAAGAGGAAGACCACGGATAAGATGGATTCAGGAAGTAACTGATGGTTTGAACATGACGGATGCAGAGGCGGACCTATGAGAGAAATTTCAGAGGACTGTTAGGTCAAAGTTCTGCTCAGGACAACTATTTGATGATGATGATGCATGCCCTCAATGAACTGAGTGGATACGTGTTCCTTAGATTTATAATTCTTGGATATATCATGTGGATATTATTGAATATCATTTATTGATAATGTTGCAACACATGTACATATGCTTCATTCAACGTTGATTATGGATAGAACATACTATTAACACTGACTAAGTGGTATAGGGAACTAACATGTGTTACTATTTGTTATTTCTGTTTGTTTCAAGATTGAATCTTGAGATGTGACTGTCTTTACACTCATTTTTCTTTTCTTATTACAGTGTGTTCTTTACTTGTGGTCTTTAAAAATATTGTATCCAACAACATTCTTCCTGTTGGTGGCAATCACAGTAGACATCTGACAGAGTATTTCACATTTAAACAAGAATGTAAGTCTACATTTTACTTGGCTAACATTTGCTAACTTTGGAATGAAATTTGTGCTATCTAAGAGTGTATGACAGGATTTGTAACATCTAAAAGTGTTTGTCAAAGTATTGCAGGATTTGTGACATCTGAGAGTGTGGGCTGAAATATGAAATTATTTTTGTCATATCTGAGAGTGGACTGAAGTATGGCACATGATTTGTGCTCATCTGAGAGTGTAGATCAAGCATAACTAGATTTGTGCATCTGAAAGTGTGATCTGAAGTATGCAATGATTTGTGACATCTGAGAGCATATGACAAAGTTTGGCAGTGTTTCTATCTGTACCAGCATAAATGGTCAGTGTTTCTTTCTGTACCAGCATAAGGGGTCAGTGTTTCTTTCTATACCAGCATAAGGGGTCAGTGTTTCTATCTGTAGCAGCATAAGAGATCAGTGTTTCTATCTGTACCAGCATAAATGGTCAGTGTTTCTATCTGTACCAGCATAAATGGTCAGTGTTTCTATCTGTACCAGCATAAATGGTCAGTGTTTCTATCTGTACCATACAAATGGTCAGTGTTTCTATCTCTACCAGCATAAATGGTCAGTGTTTCTATCTCTACCAGCATAAATGGTCAGTGCTCTGTTTAATGTTTTATACTACATGAAAATAATCATTCTGCTGTGTCACATAATTGGTTGTTAACAAATTTCTACAGGCAAAATTAAATACTCAGAGAGGTTTATATGCTTGCATGGATGCCTTTGACTGTCTACCCTGTCAGCTTGATGAACCAGCAGTTTCTGTGTGTTCATAGTGACTATCACCTGAAATTCACACATTAGATGATATCAGAAAAGTAAGTAGAACTTCAGATCATGTAATAACACAACTGCTATTTATTCTGCTACAAGTTTAAAGCCTGAATATAAAGCAGTCAAATTTCTGCCTCAGCACAAGTAGAACATAACTGATGTGATATTACAAACAAAAGCTGCAGTGTCTCACTGTTTAGTGTGCTGTCCTAATAGACTGGTGATATAGATTCTTTTCCCTACCGTGGGATGTTCCAACCGAATATGGCTTTTATGTGAACTCTTCTCAGTATCAGAACATTCTCTGGAAAGTAAAGACATCCAACATGATGTTGACCACATCACCCATCATGTTATGTAATATATGGATAATAATATAATATATTGGTCAAATATAAAAATATGGACCAAGCACGTTCTTAATATTTTTATTAATGTGATGCCATAGGTTGTGGTTTTTTTATTTTCATAGTACTAGTAATCGGTTGTCATGTGCATTTTTGATAATTGTTACCTTCCAGACTTTTCTGATAGTACTATCCATTTCAGTTTGAGTAGTCCTAGTACTGTTGATTGTGAAGCTTCCAATCTAATCACTTTATTATGCTACTACTTGAGATGTTAACTAAAAATTTAAACAAGCAACATTATGTTTGTACTACTGTAAACCAGTATTTTAGTACCTGGAGTTTAGATGATGCTGTTCTTTATGATTTCCATTGCAGCAAATCTATACCAAAGCATTTTATGTGTTCCTCTCTGTAGTGGTTTCGATACTATATAGCTATGAGGGTGAGTCTCTGTGGTAAGAACGAATGAAGTATGTGCTCAACTCACACTCCAAAGTGTTAGCATTCAATCTGGGATGATCAGGCTAGAATCCAGTGATCCTTGATCTCAGACAGATGATAAAATGTTAAGATTGTGAAAGGACATTTGGGGTTGAACAATTGAGATATCAATCAGGCTGACAGCTGCTAGTGTGTGGCCTCCTCTGTGCCCTGGCTCAACAACATGAAGGCATGTTACCATCAGATCGTGGTTTAACACCACTGCTGAGTCATTGGATTATCATCATAAGATATATTACATTACCCTAATCTGCTTTCCACCTTACAGTCAAGTGTGTGTTTTAAGCATACATTTATATAGTGTTGCTCTTTTAGCGTTGGTTTTCTTGACCTTCCTGCAAGGCATCAGTTTATAGCTGCAGTGATATCTTCAAGGAAAGCTGTCTTTCTCAACTAACAAATCTTTCCTATCTAGGTTTGTATGACATTTTTTAAATTTTAATCCTCATACTGCACTGATTTGAACAGGATTTTTAGTTTTCCAAGTTGTGTTCCCTGGACATATCTACATGCAGGTGGGCCCATTATTTCAGCACTAAACAGAGGGACATGTTCCACTGAATGCTTTTTGTAGGGTCCTCTCCATATAGGCTATAGTTGTTCGCCATAGACAAAGAGACCGGTTATTCATCAAAACAAGTGTCTAGAAATATGGAGCACTACTAGAACGTACGATTGTCTTGATTTCATGCATTTTCATTTTTAAAGAGATTTATAGTAAACTTTACTCTCCAGAACATGTATAAATAAATATGTACTTTAACTATTCATTGAAACAACATACATATTTTCTCCCATATCTAGTTGGACAGATTCAAAGAGCCACCAGCATTTGTCCTATGTGACTTGTTATGGTCAGATCCTGGAGGACTTTGGAAATGAGAAGTCATCAGAACACTTCACGCACAACACTGTTAGAGGTTGCTCATATTTCTACAGGTACTCACTCACACATTTAGCTTCTAATATGAGTATTGTATTGTTTAACATGCACATGAATAATATCTTTATTAGCCTAAGCTCAACATTATCATTACAGTTTATGTGGCCACAACAACTGCAGAGTTAATCGTTTTATAAGTAGCCTTGTGTAAGACTCCTGTAATTGCTCATTGCTCTCTTAATTTTGTTTGACTACATTATGCTGTATCCATATAATGTATTATGTGAAGGTATTTGATAATATTCATAGCATAACTCTCAGATCTCGCTACTGCTGGTCATATATAGTCTTGAAATATCATACGAATGGAATGTCCTCACAAAACTGGTTATTACCCATATCACCTTTATAGGCTTGTGATATTGCACATACTATGACAGAGATGTCAAACCTGGCCATTGACTGCATAGCTGAGACAGAAGCTCAGGAGTAGCTGTCTGAATCTGAAGAAGACTGGAGTTGTCCAGATAGAGCATGCCCAACAGAAGAAGAGATAATTATTTGCCTGTGGATACAATATACCAGATTTGTTTCTGTATATAGCTAATATATAAACATAGTGATCTTGAGTGCGGTCATATTGTAGTGTCATATTAACAACTGTATAATACAGGGTGTTCAAGATAATTGCAGCCCCATTGACAATTGGAAAGTTGCCAGGTACAAATTGAGTTGTGTTTATTTACTGTTTAAACCGGTTCTGACTAGCTCTTCCGTTACATTTGTTCATCGCCTTCCCCACTACAATTTCACACCGTCACACAACCTTGACCTATACTACGTCATAACTGAACCTTCCCATTTCCATACATATATGCCAGATTAGCTCCATTACAGGTTGTAATTATCTTTAACCCCTGTAGTATTGATAGTATACAGAGATTTTCTTCAGTTTACCATATATTGAAATGAATATTGTGAGAACTATTATCTACAATATTCTGCTACTAAGAATTTCTGAAACAATGTACCAATATTTAGTGAATTGATGCTAATAGTTTAATATAAACACTGATTTCATTGATTCTTTTCCCTCACAGCTATGCAGCATGTTGTGATTTCTGAAACAGAACAATTTGTTGTCCATAATCCGGCGCATGAAGCACAAGATGCAGGGTAAGATTGCTAATCTGTTGACCTGACCTAATGATCTTGTGTAAAGAGAAGTCTTTGACCTACTAGTCTTGTGTGAATGACATGTTTGACCTACCGGTCATGCACTAGGTGCAGTGCTCTTGACATACTGGTCATGTGTTTTGCCTACTGGTCATATATTAGGTGATGTGTCTGACCTACTGGTCATGTGTTACATGTTTCACCTAATGTCATATGTTACATATGTTCCTCACCCCCTACCGGTCATGTGTTAGGGGATGTTTGACCTACTGGTCATGTATTAGTTGATGTGCTTGACCTACGCTACATATTAGGTGATGTGTTTGACCTACTGGTCATGATTAGTTGACGTTTGACCTACTGGTCAGTACCAGGTGATGTGTTACATTTAATTCATACCACTCTTCCATTAGGGAGACACCTCAGAAGTGCATGAAACAATCTGATGTTGTGAGTTGAAAAGTGCAGGTATCATAACTTTAATTAAACATGGTACATTTTTCTTGCTCTTATGGCCCAAGTCATACAAAAACCATTGCAAAAATGGTTTATAATTGATTATGCTGTGCTTGAGCAAATGAAAAGTTTGTATGAAAAGACAGTTGTAGGGTGATGTAACATAGGTTAAGTAACAGACAGTATCAATGTTTGATCACAAGATGTCATTGATAGACATGTGACAATCCAAATAGAACATCATTATACAAACTGTGGGTAGGAAGGACCAAGTCTCATTAGTTCAGACAGACAACTGAGGAGGAACTTAAGGGTTATCAAACATTCTTTCTTCACCTACAGTTTTGGAATGTCAATTGTCTAATGCCATACCAAGTTTGTTATTCATATGAAATACCTTCAAAGGATATTTTAAAAAAAAAAGACATCACAATATTTTGTTTCATGTCAGGGCACAATAAAATAAGGACACACGCAGAAAGTTTTAAACAAGCATCATAATTCAGAAGACAAGAAGGAAAAAACAATAATACACTGCATATGCCAAGAATGAAAAGTCTGTTACTGTTTTTATGTCCAGTTACCCTACAGCTATTGTTTATCACTCGTCAGTTATTGAATGTTGACTGTAGTGCTCCTCATATTTCAGTTTCCATGTGTTGCAGGTATAGGATGTACAGAAAGAGTCAAACCACAGGTTTCCCATCATTGATAACTATATTCTCAGCACCAAATTATCTTGATGTCTACAACAACAAAGGTACACATAATCTCTCACTGTCTATGATCTACATGCATGTTGCTGTATGTCTTATTTTTGTAATGCGATTTATCTTGTGTATTACAAGGGAAATTTTTGGGAGGTGAAGGGTTATTTTAAAATATCAAAACTGTTGTTGCTGGGAGAGAATATTGCATGCCCCACACACACACAGCTCCTCATCAAACCTCGTACTGAATATAGTTGGAAGCTTGGGTCTCGGTGATCATTTTATGTCATTTTATTAGGTCTGGACAGAGTACATCTAACTTTGTGATCTTGCATTTCTGTTAGGGCAATACTATTTTGGATAGACTCTTCAGTGTTTACCACATGTTCAAAGATTTTTCTTTTGTTGTCACACTGTTACCAGTTTGTTGCCCATTGTCGTGGTTTTCTGGTTTTATCTTGCGCTGTTCTGGTGGCTTGGGTATTATTTTTCTCTTTTACAGGATTCTGCCATGCTATCTAACCATCTTGTTTCTGGTCTTCCTCTAACCTTCTTTCTTGATGTTCTGCTTTTAGAAGACTGGAGTTTGGGTGCATCCTTATTACGTGACTGAACCACTTCATTTTTGTTTCTCAATCTAATCAAGCAAGGTTCTTTTCCAACTTATCCATAGTTTATCTAAAGATTAACACTGTAAATTCCGCTGTAGCTACTTGTTAACAAGAGATCTGTTTGTGTTGTTAGGGGACAACACAGGCAGATACAGTTGACACTAGAGCTGTGTTTGTTTTCTTAAGGAACAACACAAGCAGATACATTTAACTTGTTAACTAGTGCTGTGTGTTTGTGTTAGTCTGAAACAGCACTAGCAGGCAGGTTAAACTGTTTTTGGGCATGTTTGTTTATTGATCTGTTTTTTTGGCTTCCCAGCTCCCCAAAAAGAGGGAAAATAATGTGAAAATATTGACAGTTCAACTGCCCCTCACCCTTACTGGCCCCCCAATTTTTATGGATGTTTTCACATGGTCTTTACCATTTGTAGGAAAAAAGGGGTAAGTGCCCATCTTGTTATCTCACATGGTTGATTGTATCAACTGTCATGTTTACTTGGCTTGTTATCGGGGGGCAGCTGAAATTGGGTTTGAAAAACATAATGTTGATGCACAGTAACCAAAAAATATCAAAGCTGGACATGGAATGAAAAAACGGGGTCAGCCACCCCTAATTTTGTCTTGATGGCAGATGACCTGAAGATATAACTTGTTCAACAACACAAATTCCGAATGTCTACATTCTAGAATTGTAATTTTTGTTAGTTTATTTTAAAAATAATACCCCGTCTTAAAACCCATGCCGAAAAGCAATGAAAAAACCCTTTTGAAAGGGGGGGTTTTTTTCACCAATCTGCTGTGTGCAGAGATGACTGTAGCCCCCAATCCTGGACACCCCTAAAAAATTTTAGGGGCAAAGGGTTTCCATATATTTTTTGTGTATTCTATTTTTTCGCAGGTTTTCTCAACTATGTGACTTCCTCTTTGTAGTATTGCAGTCCATTTTGGAAACCCACAAGGGTTTCCTTAGGGATGTCTATATTCAAGTATATGTACCAACACAAAATAACACCCTTTTCCCCCCATCATCTAACTAGAAAAAGCATTGTTGGGTTTTCTGATGGGGAGTGGGGAAAAACTGGGTGGCATCTAAAAAAAAAGCATTTAAATGAATTTAAACAAGAAAGGTTGAAGGGATTTTAAAAATTTTGCGAACCTGGAAAGACCACAAAAAAATTCAGGGGTATTTTTGGGAAAAACCATGCAGAAAAACAAAGGGGGTTGCTGGGAAAAAAAATTGCCAGGTTCCTGCCAGGAGAGGTTACGTCTTTCCCCCCCACCCTTTGGGGCCCCCCTTATAAGAGACATGGGTAATGCAAACGGGTTTTCTCTATGTCTAATGAGGGTTTTCCTGGATTGAGACATGCTGCTGAATTTACCTTTAAGATGCCCATAAAGAGTGCCGTTTCATTTTTTTAAAGGTCAATGACTGAACCCAAATCAGCCCATTCCTTCCCCCAATTGGATCTTTCCGGCCCCTTCCAGCCCAAAAATAGGGGGTTTAAAAGGGGGAGTTCGTCATCACCAACAAAATCCAACCCGGCTTCCCAGGGGGCACCATTATCTCCGGGGTTGTTCAATGCCCCATCCAAAAAGGGATCCAAAAAAAACAGATCACGGGGGAAAGGGAAAGGGCAATGTCATATGCGGATGATGTGTTGGGGGTACTGGGGAAGGTAAGAGAACAGCTTGTGGGGGAACTTCAGCAAAAACTTTGACCGATAGGTGGATGGTGCGTTTAAGCAGGAGCATTTTGGGCAACCCCACAAAAAAAAGGGTGACATGGTTTTCTTTTAAACAACCAATCGCAACCTCCAACACCATCTGTGGTTTTATGTTCAGGGGGGTGTGGAGCCCATTCAGTCTAGAAACCTGGGGTTATTTTTGATGTAGTCTAGCTTTTTCGGAACACATAGCTCATGTGATAATGAAGGCGGAAAAGGGTTTTCTGGGAAAGGGGAATGGCTGCGGGGGGATTGTGAACAGCGCCATCTTTGTCTTTTTTCCAGGGGCTGGGCCCTTTTTTTTGCTTGGGTATGCGCCGCGATCCTTTACTCCCAGCCCTAGTCAGATAGAACGACTGGAAAAAATACAGAACGGGCGATGCATTTTACTTGGTTGCCAAATAAAGGGGGGTGTGGGGCGTAAATTTTTCCTTGACTATCCTACTATGGAGTATAGAATACTGATGAGCCGTGCACAAGCATACCTTGAGTCAATGTGAAACCCAAAATCCCTCTTTCACTTGGAAATAAAGAAACAAAAAGGAAAAAAGGGGTTTAAAAAGAGGAAAATCTTTTGGGTGGGTAAAAGGGGACTGTATTGAAAGGTGTGTTTGAAGACATTGATCCCGGGAAGAATGGATACCCGGGGGCCCGGGCAACCCCTACATCCTTTTTTGTATGCATCGAACTTGATAAAGAATGCAGGCAACGCAACCCACTTGTTGTGGATGCAGAGGTTCAGGATTAATTCTGAGAACGCATCTGAGCATGATGTAATCATTTATACGGATGGTTCGGGTGATTCACATGTGCGGAGCTCGTGGGGTTTCACGCTAGGTCGGAGGTGATGTTGTGAAGGAAGACAGTGGTGGTTTTGCTTTACTACAAGCAGTCTCACTATGGAAATCATGGCGGTTACCAAAGCGATGATTTGGCTAGAATCACAGACTTTTATCCATGCATGTTTTCTCAGTGACTCAATGAGTATGCTCAGGAAGATTGAAACAGGATGGGCTAGGAGACATTGGATAGAATCGCTGGGGGGGTCTAAGCTGACAAGGATCCGCTTTTTTTTGTGCCAGGGCATGCAGGTGTAAGGGGAATGAGCGTGCGGATAGGCTTGCAGGTATGGCTGCGTCCAGGACGAGCAATGGACCAGGCTGATATTATAAATTCCTTAAGGGAGAGGGGGTGACATGATTCAGGTGATAGCGGTGAATCCACAACACTAACCAGACTGCAAGACCTCAAAGTTAAGTGGTGTGGTCGCAAAACGCTATGCTGGCAGACAAAGAAAATTGTAAACCAACAAAGAACCGGGGTGTTAGTCGCCACCGTTTATGGACATACTGAGGAGAGATCGGGGCACTTGTGGACTAATTTGTTCGACGTGCAGTGATGGTGATCCGACGACTAAACTAAACAGCAGTTGTTTTGGGATGCTTATTGGGCATTTTTAAAAATTGACTTCACATCACATTGACCTTCTGCAACAGGGCAAATTTTTGTAGTTTTTGGCTTTCATGAGGACTTTGGTATCAAAAAATTTTGTCCTACCATTTTATTTTGAGCAACCAGCAGAAGCCACTTGTGTGGGAGTGGTTTAATTTTCTTACATGTTTGTACACTGTCCATGTCTCACTGGATACACCAGGATGGTGGGGGTTCAGGTAGACTTTCATCTTTGGCGACGCTTATTTTATCTACATCATTTTGGGGCCA
>JADZMA010003022.1:0-10453 GCA_020796225.1 Arion vulgaris
GATCTATTGCCTGAATGATTTACGATTGTTTGGCTTATTGATTTTTTTGATTCCATGATTTTTTAAAAGGGTTAACTGAATGATTTTTCCAATTGATAGGCTGATTGATTGGATTTTATTGGCCGAATTACTGAGTTTTATAGACCGTTTATTATTGGATTTTTAGACCTTTATTATTTTATTTTGGGACCTTAAGGTATCATCATTGCACTTTGGTGAGTAACCATATGTGCTCCGATCTCTTTTTTAAACAGAAAAATCTCAACGACAGTGCACGAATGCCGTAGCACCGGCGAGATTCCCCGATGTAATTTAGAAAGTGGCGACATTATTTGGTTGGAATTTTTAAATTAAATTTTTCTCATGAATTTGTCCAGGCAGCGGCGTGTCTCCATTTTGATCTGTTAAGGGTTCTTTGTCCTGCTTAAATTGAACACGGGACTTACGTTTTATCGTCCGTCTCCGATAGGACTAGAAACACGATCTCACCTACATTGAGATCAGGATTATATGGAAAAATATCTCAATGGCTCTACGAGGGTCTGAACTGAGTATCTTTAGATGGAGGAAACATCTAACATCCACGCCACAGATACTCAAAAATCTTCTTAATTGTCTGTGAAATTTATAATTACTCCACTCATCATTACTCCATTTGTCCTTACTCCACTCGTTATTACTTTACTCATCATTACTCCACTCCTCACTCCACTCTCACTCAACGTTTCCTCACTCCACCCATATTCACTCCACTCTATTGACTCACTTTTCCACTCCCCTATTCTCACAACCTCAATATTCCTAACTCCCTCTTCCTCATAACACCCTTCCTCACCGCCCTCTTCCTCCCTCCACACTTCTTGAATCCACTCATCCTCACTCCACCCATCCTCCTCCACTCTTCTCAATCCACGCATCCCTCCACTCTTCCTCCTCCACTTCTCACTCCTCTTCCTAACTCCATTCTCCCTCACTCCCTCTCCCTCACTCCACTCTTCCTCCTCCTCTTCCTCACTCCACTCTTCACTCCTCTTCCCTCCTCCTCTTTCTCACTCCCATCTTCCTCCTCTACTCTTCCTTACTCCACTCTTCCTCCTCCACTCTTCACTGCTTCACATATCCTAATTATTTTATCATTACCCACGTTTAATTACCTGACATCTCATTACAACTCATTATTGCATTCGCGGTTCAGGCGTCAGCAATCACTCTAGACATCTGCACAGCAGGATCTCTAGATGTCGCAGCTGGATCTGTTCTGCACATCCGCAGCAGCAACTTTGGCTACAGCAACTACAACCATAACACAGACTGCATAACATCATTGAAAACTGGACAGCAACCGTTAATTCTGTCGGTGAAATTCTTGTAAGCCTCATTACTTCATTAATGATATCAATAATGATGTCAGTAATGATGTTGGTAAAGATGTTAGTATGGATGTCAGTAATGATGTTGGTAAAGATGTTAGTATGGATGTCATTAATGATGTTGGTAACGTTGTTAGTATGGATGTCAGTAATGATGTTGGTAAAGATGTTAGTATGGATGTCAGTAATGATGTTGGTAACGATGTTAGTATGGATGTCAGTAATGATGTTGGTAAAGATGTTAGTATGGATGTCAGTAATGATGTTGGAAAAGATTTAGTATGAATGTCCGTAATGATGTTGGTAACGATGTTAGTATGGATGTCTAATATTTGGTAACGATGTTAGTATGGATGTCAGTAATGATGTCTGCAATGATGTCAGTATGTTCATAACTGTGGTCAAAGGCGCAATTCTAGGGACGTCACACCAGGTTTAGTGAGCTGTCACTAATCAAGATCTTACCTCACCTCCACGTGGTGAGTCTGGAAACAGACAACGGATCCTCGGGCCCTAAGAGGGTAGGAATCGAGGAGGCTACAGGAGTGGTAGTAGTGCAAGCAGAGAAACATAACACAGGCCCCAAATCCAGAAAATGCCTACATCTCCGGCCGATGTCCGAGGAAAAGTTGCTCAAATGTAAAGCAAACGTGAGAAACAAAGCATCGTCGAGCTCTGTGAACGATTAATCTCCTCTGGAGTCAGTGGCCGCACTAAAATTGCCAGCTGTGGGGCGGAAGTCTATAAAAACGATGGGAAACGATACAACGGTCCTTAGAGCACTATAATGCATCTGACGAAAATGGGAAGATTGCAGTGACACCGTATCAGAGGCAAAACACAGATGGATTCATTGGGGAGGTTGGCCAGTGAGTAATCCAAAGTTGCGTTCCCAGTGCCAACGAACTGCTTTCCCTGGGAAAACCGGGGACGGGACTGTTGCTTTTTAAAAACCCAACATTCCCGAGGACTGGGGTGGGTGATGTTTAGCAGGGGCAACATTTTCCCGTTGCGTTCTAGCGCTGATTGCAATAACCTTATGAATTATCTGTGTGTAGTCCAAGTCCAGTGTTTCCCGAGGTCAGGGAAAATGCAAAATAGAAATTGGAAATTGTCAAGCGCCAACACGAGTCTCGAGAAAGTTGGGAATGTTCCTTCTCGGAATAAACTCACAGTGGCTGAAACGTAAGACCGACAGTGTAAAGGTTTGACAGGTCGTCCAAATCCAAATATTGGCGAATGCTGACACTTTTCACAGTGACCTACACGAGTATGCCTGTGAGTGACAACTTATGTGTCCCCAATGACTGAGAAATATTTATATTCCGGAACGACCTCACATAATCAGAAATTGAGCACAGTGTAGACATGCTCATAGGCGTAGATCATAATGCCCAAATATAAGGCGAAAATGATCGTTAAAGAGCAATAAACACACAAAGCAGCCGACAAGTGACCGTCCCACTGACTAGTCCTAGAAGGGTGGTTGTTAATGCTCCTAAACCGGAGCGACCACATCCAGTCAGAAAATTTTACAGCGTTAAAAGGATCATTAATGTGTTCATCATACGATGAAAAAGGAACGCCGCCTTAGTCAGAAAGGCTGCAGTGAAATGACTCTTTGGCGTAGATCCAAGCCCAAATATACGTCAAAACTGATCGTACAAGAGAACCTGTACACACGAAGGGAGAGATAGTGTGGGGGACTGACTGTCAGCGAGACAGATTCAAAATATTTATCGTAAGAGAAAAACTGTAACCATGAACTACATCATGTATCTGTAACCATGAACTACATCATGTAACTGTAACCATGAACTACATCGTGTATCTGTAACCATGAACTACATCGTGTATCTGTAACCATGAACTACATCATTGTATCTGTAACCGAACTACATCGTGTATCTGCAACCATGAACTACATCGTGTATCTGTAACCATGAACTACATCGTGTATCTGTAACCATGAACTACATCGTGTATCTGTAACCATGAACTACATCATGTATCTGTAACAGAACCATCATGTATCTTAACATGAACTACATCATGTATCTGTAACCATGAACTACATCATGTATCTGTAACATGAACTCATCATGTATCGTAACATGAACTCATCGTGTATCTGTACAGAACTACATCATGTATCTTAACATGAACCATCATGTATCATGTAACCAGAACTACATCATGTATCTGTAACCATGAACAACATCATGTATCTGTAACATGAACTACATCAGTATCTGTAACCATGAACTACATCATGTATGATACCATACACAAATTAGGGGCCTAATTATAACAAGGGTTCGTATAAGCAAGGGTTCGTATACAAGGGTTCGGTATAACAAGGGTTCGGTATAACAAGGGTTCAGTATAACAGGGTTCCAGGTATACAAAGGGTTCGGTATAACAAGGTTCGGTATAACAGGGTTCGGAAAAAGGGTTCGGTATAACAAGGTTCGTAACCAAGGTTCGTATAACAAGGTTCGGTATGAACAAGGGTTCATAACAAGGGTTCGGTATAACAAGGTTCGGTAAAACAAGGGTTCGGTATAAAAAGGGTTCGTATAACAAGGGTTCGGTATAACAGGGTTCGGTATGGTTCGGTATAACAAGGGTTCGGTATAACAAGGGTTCGGTATAACAAGGGTTCGGTATAACAAGGGTTCGGTATAACAAGGGTTCGGTATAACAAGGGTTCGGTATAACAAGGGTTCGGTATAACAAGGGTTCGGTATAACAAGGGTTCGGTATAACAAGGGTTCGGTATAACAAGGGTTCGTATAACAAGGGTTCGGGTATAACAAGGGTTCGAAGTAGTAACAAGGGTTCGGTATAACAAGGGTTCGGTATAACAGGGGTTCGGTATAACAGGGGATCGGTATAACAGGGGTTCGGTATAACAGGGGTTCGGTATAAGTGGTGATGTAGACGCAGTTACGTTGGGTGAGATCCACTCGCAACACAGACATAGGGCAACGCACAGATAATTCATAGGGTTATTTCAATCGGTGCTAGCGACGCAACTGAAAATTTTACGCTCGCCAAACATCACCCACCCTAGACCTTCCGAGGATGTTAGTTGGTAAAAGCAACAGTACCTTGCCCGGTTTTCCCACGGAAAGCAGTTTCGTTAAGCACTAGAACGCAAATTTTGGATTACTCACTCGGCCAACCTTACCCAATGAATCCATCTGTGCTTTGCCTCTGATACAGTTGTCTACTGCAATCTTCCAATGTGTCGTCACGATGCATTATAGTGCTCTAAGGGACCGTTGTATCGTTTCCCATCGTTCTTATTAATGCACGTCTCTCTCGGCGGATGGGAAAAGCTGAACAAATAAAGATAGAGGGATGAGGGGTGCATCCAGAGAAGAGACGTGGACCCAAATGGGGCAACACTCGAAGCCCTGAGGTGGTGTCGATGAGTTGCATGTCCTGACAGTCTCGAGGCATAGTAAATGTGAGCACGGTGAGAAACCTGATAAACACGGTGAGCAGGCACCAAACCAGAGCGAACACGCAAACGGACGACACACAGATGAGCCCACCGGCACCCATGCGCGGTGCTGATGTTGGAGCGACGAAAAGGCGTGGGAAACGTAGGGGTGAGTGAACCACCCAAATGTGCAGAAAAACTGGAAAGCCCAGCAGAGGATTTAATCCAGTGCAAACGTTTCTACCGAATGGTGATAAACAGTGTGCACAGTGCACTGTGCACAGTGAGATAGAAAGGTAATGTGTCTGATAGAACAATGTGAGCACAAGTGACGAAGAGAAAGGGAGGCCGAGTCGGTTGACGAGGCGCAAGCAAAATGAGCGGAGGGCACCCAAAAGAAACTGCGAGGTGGACAAAACGGTGGCGAGTCTCAAAGATGGGGTCTCCATCCAAGAACAATAACCACGGTTCCCTGAGGAACTACTACTGCCTTGTAGTTCGATTGGGGACAATCAAAGACTAACGGAGCAAACCGTACACAAAACTGGACGGCAGGCAAACCAGTAGTCCAAAAAGACTGGTAACCTGGGCAGATCATCATCATCATCATCATCATCATTAATCCTCTCCGCTCCTCGTGGAGCATAGGGCCTCAACAGTTGTTCGCCACTCTTCTCGGTCTCTGGCTGTTCTTTTTATGTTCTCCCAGGTCAATTGAGCACTCTTCAGCTCCTCAGTAAGACCTCGTCTCCAGTCTTAGGGCGTCCTCTTTTCGTTTCCCTGCGGTTCCACTCGAGCACCTGTCTAGTGACACTCGACTGTGTCTTCCGCAAGTTATGGCCTATCCATCGCCATCTTCTCCTCTTGACCTGTGTCATCATAGGTTCCTGCCTGTTCTTATCACAGATCCGTGTTTGAACTCTATCATACCATCTCAATCTGAGAATCCGCCGCAAACATCCGTTGACAAAGGTCTGGATCTTATTTGTATTGCCCTAGTGACTCGCCAAGTTTCCGAGCCATACAGCAACACCGACTTCACATTTGAGCTGAAAATCCTGAGCTTTGTTTTCGTGGAGATGGCAGCGGACTTCCACACCATGTGCAGGATCAAAAGCCTGTCAGGCCTTCCTAATCCTAGCATTAATGTCCTCATCTGCTTCCTCTGATCTGCTGATCTTACTTCCAAGGTAGACAAATTCATCCACATCTTCTATGTCCCTTCCTCAATCCGTATTGGATCTTGCTGTATGTTGTTGCTACGCATTGCTTTAGTCTTCTCTTGACTGATTTGAGGCCGACTCGTTGTGCCGTTTGTGCCAAGCATCCACTTTTTCCTGCATGTCTTGTAGTCTATGCAAAGCAAGCGAGATCGTCCGCAAATCCAGGTCTTCTAGCTTTGACATAAGTGTCCACTGTATGCCTTTCCAGACCTGTCATGAGCTGTCGTGTGACCCAATCAAGTGCACCAAGAAGAGAGGGGACAGCAGGCATCCTGTCTAACACCAGTAGTGACCTGGAACTCCTCTGACAGTCTTCCATCATGAATAACCTGACAGGCAAACCCCTCATACAGCTGCCTGATGATGTCGACAGTCTTCTCCGGCACCCCATAGTTTCTTAGGATCCCACACATTGATTTCCTATCTATGCTGTCAAATGCCTTCTCAAAATCAACAAAGCACACGTAGAGCGGAGCCTGCCACTCATTGTTTGTTCCACTATGATTCTTAAGGTGGCTATCTGGTCATTGCAAGATCTATCTTTCCGGAATCCTGCCTGTTCGTCCCTAAGCCTCTGGTCTATAGCGTCTTTCATCCTGTCCAGAATAACCCTAGTGAGGACTTTGCTGGGAATGGAGAGCAGCATGATCCCTCTCCACTTGTCTGGTTTGACAAATTGCCATTCTTTGGCAGTTTCACGAGAGGCCTTTCTTCCAATCTGCTGGTATCTCCTCCTGTCCCACACCAAGTTGAACAATATGTGGAGTTGGTTTACCATCTCTTCTCCTCCTTCCCTCAGAGCTTCCGCTGGGATATTATCAACTCCTGCCGCCTTGCACTTTCTCAAGTTTTTCAAGGCATTGCGGATTTCCTGTTTTGTGATCTCCTACGTTTATGTCAGCGGTCTCCTTGCCTAAATCTAGTGGGTTTAGTGGGGAGGTCTATTTAACACTTCCTGGAAATGTTCTTTCCAGCGCCCCAGTTGTTCATCAATTTTAGTCAAAAGTTTTCCAGTCTTATCTCTCACTGGCCTGCTCTGCTTATTTTTCCTCCCACTCAACAATCTGGTTGTCTCATAGAGAACCTTGAGGTCACCTTTGCTAGCTGCTGTCTCTGCCTCTTCTGCTATCTCATTTATGAATGCTCTTTTGTCGTTTCTCACTGTCTTTTTACCTCTCTAGCCATCTCGTTATATCTAGTTGCTGCCGCCTGTTTTTGCTGTCTTGTTCGTGACTGGTTTACTTCTTGTTTCAGCTTCTTCCTCTCCTCCACCCTCTGCCATGTTTCGTCCGTGATCCAGGTTTTCCTGATTGATGATGGTCTCCCAAGTATTTCTTCACAGGCTCCAACGTCGCCTGCTTTAAGGTGTTCCACCTACTCTCCCTGTACCTTCCTCTTCTGTTGTCTGTAGCGCCTCGAAACAGTTCTTTAGAGCAATCTGAAGACTTCACTATGACCTCGATTGGAGTTTCTTGACATCAAACTTGATTCTGTGTACTTTGTTGTTTCTTCTTTGCCGATAGTTTCATTTTTATTTTACAGTTACCAGATGGTGATCAGATCTATGTCTGCTCTCTCTTCACTCTAACATCTTGTAGTGATGCTCTCCATCGTTGGCGAATTGCCACATGGTCGATCTGGTTTTCCGTCCGATGGTCTGGCGAGATCCATGTTGCCTTATGGCATCTTCGATGCGGAAAGAGTGTACCCCAATGACAAGCTCATTGGAGGCACAGAAGTCTGCAAATATCTCACCATTTTCGTTCATGCTTCCAAGACCATTTACTCCCATCTCTTTTCCCTGCCAGTGTTTTCGTTGCCCACCTTGGCATTTAAATCCCCCATAAGAATCATCATGTCGTGCTTTGGTACTTTGTCCACAGTTGCCTGTAGTTGAACCTGTAGTTGAATTGAGTTGCATGTCCTGACAGTCTCGAGGCATAGTAAATGTGAGCACGGTGAAAAACCTGATAAACACGGTGAGCAAGCACCAAACCAGACGAACACGCAAACGGACGACACACAGATGAGCCACCGGCACCCATGCGCGGTGCTGATGTTGGAGCGACGAAAGGCGTGGAAACGTAGGGTGAGTGAACCACCCAAATGTGCAGAACAACTGGAAAGCCTAGCGGAAGGATTTAATCCAGTGCAAACGTTTCTACCGAATGGTGATAAACAGTGTGCAAGCAGATGGTGATAAACAGTGTGCACAGTGCACTGTGCACAGTGAGATAGAAAGGGTAATGTGTCGCCCAGTAGAACAATGTGAGCACAAGTGACGAAGAGAAAAGGGGAGGGCCGAGTCGGTTGACGAGGCGCAAGCGAAATGAGCGCAGGGGCACCAAAAGAAACTGCGAGGTGGACAAAACAGTGGCGAGTCTCAAAGATGGGGTCTCCATCCAAAGAACAATAACCACGGTTCCCCTCGCAGAGAACTACTACTGCCTTGTTGTTCGATTGGGGGACAATCAAAGACAGGGAGCAAACCGTACCAAAACTGGACGGCAGGCAAACCAAGTAGTCAAAAAGACTGGTAACCTGGGCAGATGACGCTCAACAACCCGGAGGAAGGTTGACAAAGGGTGCTACCTAAACGATAATAGCAACCTGCTGCCTTGCAGGTCGGCTGGGAACAACCACGGCTGATGGAGAGCGAATCCAGTAAACTCTGGCTAAAACCGGACACATCGCCGAAGGATAAGCAACAGAGCTTCAAATGGCACTAAGGATGTGACGTTGCACAGACATGCTAAGGCTGCATGAATCAGATTTCCACATGAATAAGACACAAAAATTTGACAGAATTTATGAGGAAATCTGGCACATAAGTCTAAGCGGTGATCACGAGAGAGAGAGTGAGAGAGAGAGTATGTTCTAACTACATTAAATGTAAAAAAATTAGTTACATATCCGCTTGTTAATTATACATCCCATTTTTTACATCTTTAAATAAGTTGATCTCATTAATTATTCCTCTCATTAATTATTCCTCTCATTAATTATTCCTCTCATTAATTATTCCCTTCACTTCATTTACCTAACAATTTCTTGCAAAACGTCTTCTCTACAGGTCAGCTAATATCGAATACAACAATTATTGCTTTTACGACTACCTGTGTATGAATGGAGTACGATACTGTGGCAATTGGGCTGCCCCCAGAACATTCAGCTTCCTTGTTCCAGAGTACAGCACATTTAGTCTGAGTTTTCACACCGATATTTCTGTGAATGGACCAGGATTTAAGGTAAGGAAACCATTTTCATTGTAGGAAATGAGCGTACAGATCACCTGGCTGATACATAGTTATAGTTCATATGTACGGTTTCAACTTCACTGCAATGGGTCACCCCATAATTGATGAGTTCCTGTGTCAACGAAAATCACACGAAATGCTAACAACTGTCTCCTGTGTGAATTAATTTCAGAATGAAACAACTGTACCGCCACAAAAACCAACCTGCACCGTATAAATGCAGATAAACGTCGCTAAAGTGTGTACACGAAACTGTTCATCACGTGAATTGAATTCATTCCAAGGATCATCAATCACGACAAAATCCAGCTATCTTCATGCAATATCACTGCATACGGCATATTGAGTCGGTTCGTCTACCGCTGTACACCATTTTCTGAATACCCACAACAAACGCACGGTTGACACAGAAATAAAGCATTCCATGTAACATTCATAGCTCACAGCGTTGCTCAAGCACTAACTCAGTAGCTCGACAAACGAAACCGGAAAATACCCAACCAAACATGGCGGAAATGCGCTAGCAAAGTCGTGTCCATAATTAAACAGTCCTGATTCTGAATGGCTCTCCCACAATCCGTCACTTCTGGAAAGATTTCCCCTGCCTGATACAACGGTGATCGAGGAAGGAAATTCAATGGATAGTGCAGGCAGAATCGATCCTAATGGTCTAAAGTCGAGGGATGCCTCCCTTACACCGGGTTTATAGCTCAGTAAAAAAAAAAAAACTACATGTCATAAGCGATGCCTACGAAAAGTTATCTGAATTTTTGTTACAGAAGAGTTCTCCGTATATTTTGGACAGAGAAGAGAACAAATAGATCTAACCAGAAAGAACTCAAAATCAAGGAAAACTGGCTGATGCTACAAATAAGAAAAAGAAGATTGAGATATTTTGGACATATAAAAAGACATGAAGGGCTTGAGAAGACCATCATGTAAGGAGGCATACCGGCAAAGAAAAGAAGAGGAAGACCACGGAGAAGATGGATTCAGAATATAACTGATGGTTTGAACATGACGGCTGCAGAGGCAGGACATCTGGCCTATGATAAGAGAAATTCGGAAGACTGTTTGGGTGGCAAAGTTTTGCTAGGACAAGCTATTTGATAATGATGAATTATCTCACACGTCTTCATGTCTTAACCCGTT
>JADZMA010003023.1:0-10453 GCA_020796225.1 Arion vulgaris
TAAGGAATAGATTGTGCATTGTTTGTCTTCAGTCGTTTAGTTCTACATGTGTACGGTTCTTTATTGCTTCATCTACAAATATTGAATTATAAAAAGAATCTACTTACCTAACTGCTGTTGATGAACACGATTAAATGTCATATTATACTATTGTTGTCACTCTTATATTAAAATGCTTTATTTCACACACGCTCACCTGTATTTCAAAATAAGTCTGCAATATTTTTCATAATCTCCATTCTATGTCTGGTTTTGAATCTTAGAATGCGGTTCTTCCTTAACAAGCTACGATTAAACGTTATATTTCGATAGTTATTATTTATCTATAGACTCTTCCCATTTAAGACACATTTTTGATTATATGATTTATTTGAAACACAAAACTATATTCATTGTTTTCTGTTCCTGTTTTAAAGATATGTATTCCTTCCTCACTATTCTAGTGCTAATGAAGCTTGATAAATTTTGATGTTTGCTGCAGTGTCACATGTTTCATATGACCACACAACTAGGGTGTGTGAAGGAGGAAAAAGTAATGAAGATATGTTATATATTATATCATTTATGTACACAAGAAAACCAATGTTTTCGAGAAAAATTGCTATTTGTGGACACCAATGTCATCTAATATTATATATATATATATTTAAACATTCGTCAACCATTACAAAAACCCCCATTAATGTTACTTTCAAAGCAGTATGCGTAAATCAGTCGTGAGAGACTGTGTACATCTATATATGTACATCATAACATCGTTGGTGTATATAAAGTTAAAGTCAATGGCATAATTGTCAAAACTAAACGATGATACTTGTTTATCGATAATAATCTGTATCGTTGAGAAAGCACCTTTTCTCTACTTGATTGCACAGACTGCTTATTTTCTTTGACACTTCTTTGACACTACTCTTTCCACTGCTCCCGTCCAATGCCATTATCTTATGAATCTTGCCGTGCTCTCGCTACGTACAGTGTACATATTAGCTATAGTCTGTCCATTAATTCGTGAGCACGTTTGAAATTGATTTTCTCGAAAACTACCTGTTGGATCTCAGTGATTTTTTGCAAGCAGCCTTAGAATATCCATGACGCTAGAGAAATATTTTTTCCAAGAAAATTTGATGTAGTTTGAAATATTTCTTCTTCAGGTTATATTAAAATCAACCTCACCGGATTGTACACAATAGTAACAGATCTACGGTACACAGACGCGTTGTTCTAAAAATACATTAAGGTAACATTGAAATATCGTGCGTAAACAACAATTGCACGGAATTCCGTGCACCTAACCCAGTCGAGTTTGAAAGCGGAAAGCATATGACGTTATAATTGGGATACCGTTGTATAGTCATAGGTGTATCTCGCTATTTGTATGAAGCTATTGTATCATATGTGTTGGCTTATCAAAACTGACATTGATATCACATTCATAATGAGACTGAAGTGCACATTTATAACAATGCAGAAGGTTACAGTTTTACTATACCAACACTTCCGTAGGGAATCTAAGAGAGGTCATCTATATTGCGATATTCATAACCCTGAGAAACGAACGCAACTGGCGCTTGGTCTGAATAGAGAATCCTTTTCCCGATGGATTAAACAGGACACAACGTGCACTAATGTCAAGCAAGGAAGGAAAAGAACAATTGACGACTTTGACATAGATGTCATAAGACGGGAGCTCTTGAAAATGTTTGCGACAAATCAACTTGTTACTCTCAGGAAACTGAAATTAAAACTGCAATCAGATTGCAGCATAGACATTTCTAAAAGTACTCTATGGAAAATTGTAAGAGCGCCGGCTTCACCTTCAGAAAACTATAGGCGGCAGGAATATTATTTGTGAAAAGCCACATTTAATTGCTGCCCGAAGTAAATACCTGAAGCAGATCTGTGAGCGGCGGAGGCAAGGCTATGATATTGTATATTTGGACGAATCCTGGGTCAATGCTCACCACACCAATGCTAAAGAATGGTAATCAGTAGACGGTGAACAGAAAAGAAAATACCAAGCAGCAAAGGCCAGCGTATATAACTATAGTCTGTCCATTAATTCGTGAGCACGTTTGAAATTGATTTTCTCGAAAACTACCTGTTGGATCTCAGTGATTTTTTGTATGCAGCCTTAGAATATCCATGACGCTAAAATAAAGCTTACCAGTAGTCCATAGATGCTACGGATTTTGCACATCGGCGAATTCCTTTGATCTTTTATGACAATTGCAAATACGGGGCTCAAATTTTAGATTTTACAGTAATCCCTAGAATTTGTCCATGTCAATTCTATTCATAGGTGTATCTCCATATTAACTTGATAGGTCAAGTAATTAATTGTGTTGCCCTTTATGTGCAATCGTGAACTTGGATATAATATGCAACAGTTAGTCCTCCCTTCGGTCACCATTAGACCCCAGGGTGTCTTAACTTCACCACAAATTGTATGATGGTAGACGCATTTGGATATGGAAATGTATACGTTGCTATTTCTCAGTCTGTAATCAAAATATGATTTGTATCATCCCGAATCTGACGATTCCATGAGGTTGATAATTGTCACTGGCTGGACAAATTGTAATCCATCTCGGTGCCAGTACTCGTCTTCTTCTCGGAGCACATGTTCAACACACTTCTTCTAAAACTGCATGTCTATCATTGAGAGGGACTCACGTGTCAGAACTTCAACATCACACATTTTAAACGTCCTGTTCTGTTCGGCAACTTGCCCTTTTACTTTAGCCCAGACAAGCTCTATCGGATTGAGGTGAGCATGATATGGAGGTAGTCGCAAAGACGTGTGGCCGTATTCCGCAATGATTTTGTCAATATGAAACACCTTTGTCTTATTTGTCATCCTCACCAGGTGCAACAACTCGGGTTTCAAATATGTATCATCGAAGCTGACATTTTCCTTAGCAAGCCAAGTCCTAATTTGATATTTTGTATTTGATGCAGTTGGTACTTTGTCTTCCGCTGATACTGCGTTGTGATAGGATGCATTATCCATTACCAAGCATGATGGTCTGTTTAGAATTGGAAGTAGATCTTTCTCCATCCAGTGCCTGAAAATATGTCCATTCATTTCTGTGTGGTAGTCCCTACCGTCGGTACTTTTGATTGGAAAATAAGTCCAGCGTCATGGACAAGACCTTCTTCACTGCTTCCTGCATGTGTTAGTATAATACGCTGGCCTTTGCTGCTTGGTATTTTCTTTTCTGTTCACCGTCTACTGATTGCCATTCTTTAGCATTAGTGTGGTGAGCATTGACCAGGATTCGTCCAAATATACAATATCATAGCCTTGCCTCCGCCGCTCACGGATCTGCCTCAGGTATTTACTTCGGGCAGCAATTAAATGTGGCTTTTCACAAATAATATTCCTGCCGCCTATAGTTTTTCTGAAGGTGAAGCGGCGGCTCTTACAATTTTCCATAGAGTACTTTTAGAAATGTCTATGCTGCAATCTGATTGCAGTTTTAATTTCAGTTTCCTGAGAGTAACAAGTTGATTTGTCGCAAACATTTTCAAGAGCTCCGTCTTATGACATCTATGTCAAAGTCGTCAATTGTTCTTTTCCTTCCTTGCTTGACATTAGTGCACTTTGTGTCCTGTTTAATCCATCGGGAAAAGGATTCTCTATTCAGACCAAGCGCCAGTTGCGTTCGTTTCTCAGGGTTATGAATATCGCAATATAGATGACCTCTCTTAGATTCCTTACGGAAGTGTTGGTATAGTAAAACTGTAACCTTCTGCATTGTTATAAATGTGCACTTCAGTCTCATTATGAATGTGATATCAATGTCAGTTTTGATAAGCCAACACATATGATACAATAGCTTCATACAAATAGCGAGATACACCTATGACTATACAACGGTATCCCAATTATAACGTCATATGCTTTCCGCTTTCAAACTCGACTAGGTTAGGTGCACGGGAATTCCCGTGAAATTGTTGTTTACGCACGATATTTCAATGTTACCTTAATGTATTTTTAGAACAACGCGTCTGTGTACCGTAGATCTGTTACTATTGTGTACAATCCGGTGAGGTTGATTTTAATATAACCTGAAGAAGAAATATTTCAAACTACATCAAATTTTCTTGGAAAAAATATTTCTCTAGCGTCATGGATATTCTAAGGCTGCTTGCAAAAATCACTGAGATCCAACAGGTAGTTTTCGAGAAAATCAATTTCAAACGTGCTCACGAATTAATGGACAGACTATAGTTTCCGTGTCACTTCAGGTAATCGGTTGTTCAGTTGTCTACTTCTACAAAAGAGTTACGTGTTTATAATCTAGTATCATATTTCAACGTATATATATTCACCTATTCGAACAATTTCATAGCCCAAACGTAATCTTTTGGTTATATCCATGTGGGGTATACTAAATGTGGGATAATTAGGCGTTGGGTCACTCATCTCATGACATTGGATTCTATACTTTCCCTTGCTATCTGGGTTTCTAGACTTGATAGTAGCCAAGTGGAATTCATATCTGCTTGATGTTGTACGGACCAAGATTCTTTCCTACACATCAAACAGTATCCTTTTTATAAAAATGGAGTATATATACACCCTCACATACACGCACACACGCATGCGCTCCCGTCCGCCCACCTGGCCACCTGTTTGCCCGCTGGAAGCGTGCACGCAAACATCTATGATTCATGTTGTATCTAGTGTCATGTTAATATCGTAGTAGGAAAGTCAAAGTCCTATGGTCGAAACGTCGATTGTTACCATTTTATAATAGAATTACTTATTTATCTTACTTATGTAACACAACCGTGTACGACCATAACGCCGTTTTTTAGTAGTAGGCCCAACTGGAACCTCCCATGGTTTTCTTCAGATCTTATCTGATCCGATCTGACCACTGCAGATCTGTAGGTTTGCATACATCGAATATGTATATGTCAATCTAGTCTATGTCCTGGTCATGTCAATACTATTTTTACAAACGTATATGTCAATCTAGTCTATGTCCTGGCCTTTCAATACTATTTGTAGAAACGTATTTGTGATGTTTTCAACATCTTAGATCACATTATGTGAACATATATACAGAGTGAAAACGCCAACATTTTCGGTGGAGAAAAAGCTTTGAACCGCTTAGCATGTTCAATATTCTCGTCGGGCAAGATCAATGGCACAGCACATCACACTCTTTCGTTCAGAATATGTACAAGTAAGAAAGAGCGGTTTAGAGCAAGCGCAAACCGGTGCCATAACGAACGGATGGTGCCTTGTGGCCTCAGAGGGACTTCCATGCGATATGGAGACGTTCCAAGATGTCACAGTTGTAAGAAACCAAAAGTGCTGGCCTTCGTGTCTGTATGTGCCTAATTGGATCAACTAACATAAGCTTTGAGGCGCATACCACATACATAACATACCAACACACCTGGACAACCTGTAGTGCAGGGTGACGAGCATGCAGAGTTTCTTGCAAACAATACCCCGACTCAAGCGGGCAGAAGTATGGATAGAGCCGATATCATCAATGCGGTACGCTCTCAATTATTTGACATGGGCAAGTCTCAGACACTGGAACGAGTTGGAGAATCAGTCGTTAAGTTTGGACATGCCGGACAATGTCGTCTTCGTGGTAGAGAGAGAGAAGATATAGTAATCAGGCTCTCATGGGTACAATGAGCAAATTGACTTTGAGATGACTACTGCAGCAGAGGACAGAGCATGAGAATGTCAAATGTGTCATGACGCCGATCGCATAACATAACATAACATAACATAGGAATGAGTAAACAAATGGTTATGTTAGACTGCATGAAAACAGCATCAACCAAACAAATACATCTGATACAACGTAAACTATTTCAGCACCAAATGACGTTACGGTTGTTATTGATGATGTTATCTCACATAAAATATATCAAGTTTCAATAACGCATCAGAGCACAGTTCAAGCAGATGGTATAGCCAGGTCATCAATGACAAAAGTAAATGAAAGATCAGAGACAAAAACTAACAATGAGGAAGACAACACAAAACTGCAAAAGGTGATACATTTATAATTTTATTTTACAATCAATCAAAGTTATTTTCTTTGTTGCAATATGTCATGAGACTTGTACGACAGTAATATGTGCGAGCATGTATGTAATATATGTATAAAAATTAATCAAAGTTCAGAAGTAAAGATAGCACTTGCCCATTCTACACTATTTATTCTTACAGCATTTTTCTAGACTTGTCATATATCGCACTATGTGTCTACAACAAAATGTTTCTCCAGTAATTAATATCTTTATTCCTAGGTTGTTGTTAAGACTTCTTTAAGTGTTTCTTTTGTTTTCCATAAATACTTCACATTATCCATGCATTTTTCAATGGTGTCTGTTGCTCACAGGTTCAATCCATGAAGTCTGCTCTGCCTTAGAGATGCGAAGAGAGCAGCCACGCTGCATGCACGCACACACACACCCATACATTTATATATATATATATATATATATATATATATATATATATAAATATCATTATATATAAATATAAAATACAAATATAAAAATATAAATATATAAATATATAAATGTAATTATATATAAACATAAAATATATATATAAATATATATATATATATATATATATCATTAATCCTTTCCGCTCCTCGTGGAGCATAGGGCCTCAACAGTTGTTCGCCACTCTTCTCGGTCTCTGGCTGTTCTTTTTATGGTCTCC
Source organism: Arion vulgaris (assembly GCA_020796225.1). Classification (NCBI taxonomy): domain Eukaryota; kingdom Metazoa; phylum Mollusca; class Gastropoda; order Stylommatophora; family Arionidae; genus Arion; species Arion vulgaris. The sequence continues at coordinate 6,713 of JADZMA010003023.1, forward strand.
CAGGTCAATTGAGCACTCTTCAGCTCCTCAGTAAGACCTCGTCTCCAAGTCTGCTTAGGCGTCCTCTTTTTCGTTTTCCCTGCGGGTTCCACTCGAGCGCCTGTCTAGTGACACTCGACTGTGTCTTCCGCAAGGTATGGCCTATCCATCGCCATCTTCTCCTCTTGACCTGTGTCATCATAGGTTCCTGCCCTGTTCTTATCCACAGATCCGTGTTTGTAACTCTATCATACCATCTCAATCTGAGAATCCGTCGCAAACATCCGTTGACAAAGGTCTGGATCTTATTTGTATTTGCCCTAGTGACTCGCCAAGTTTCGAGCCATACAGCAACACTGACTTCACATTTGAGCTGAAAATCCTGAGCTTAGTTTTCGTGGAGATGGCAGCGGACTTCCACACCATGTACAGGATCGCAAAGGCCTATCGGGCCTTCCTAATCCTAGCATTAATGTCCTCGTCTGTACCTCCTGATCTGCTGATCTTACTTCCAAGGTAGACAAATTCATCCACATCTTCTATGTCCCTTCCTTCAATCAGTATTGGATCTTGCTGTATGTTGTTGCTACGCATTACTTTAGTCTTCTCTGATTGATTTTAAGACCGACTCGTTGTGCCGTTTGTGTCAGAGCATCCACTTTTTCCTGCATGTCTTGTAGTCTATGGGAAAGCAAGGCGAGATCGTCCGCAAAGTCCAGGTCTTCTAGCTTTGACATAAGTGTCCACTGTATGCCTTTTCCAGACCTGGCGTAGGCTGTGCGTGTGACCCAATCAAGTAGCACCAAGAAGAGGAGGGGGACAGCAGGCATCCCTGTCTAACACCAGTAGTGACCTGGAATTCCTCTGACAGTCTTCCATCATGAATAACCTGGCAGGCAAACCCTCATACAGCTGCCTTGAGATATATATATATATATATATATATACGGTGTTAACCTGCAGAAGATAATCATTTTGAGTAGTTGGACTTACTTTATCTCACTGCACATTGCAATAGAGAAGCATTGGCAAGGCAGCAACTAAATGTTTCAGACTTGCAACGCAGTATTCGGAAAAAAACAAATTAACTGTGCGTAGAAAAACGCAAGGATTGCAGAGCACGCTACTCTACGAGTATAACTCTTGGACACTTTACTCTATACAGAAAATACAGTCAGCATTTTTATATGAGATGACGTAACACTATCCTTGACATTTTATTGACTAACCATAAAGCAAAAACACTAGTGCTTGAGAGAGCAGAAATGCCAACCCTTGTACCATCTACCTGATCAGAGACAACTTAGGTGACCGAGCCACATCTCACGAGACAGCTCAGGTGGCTGGGCTACATCTCACGAGACAGCTCAGGTGGCTGGGCCACATCTCACGAGACAGCTCAGGTGGCTGGGCCACATCTCACGAGACAGCTCAGGTGGCTGGGCCACATCTCACGCATGAAAACTGGTCATGGAGAAGTGATCTTTAGGAAGAGACCGACCAACTGGACGAATCCAAATGCATTATCAGGATACATTTTAGCATGTTTTGAAAACTTAGAACAGAAACACACGCACATGTGATACATTTGCAAAAATGTAGATGTACTAGAAGAAATAAGATGTGCAACTCCGGCATTTTGAGCACATGATGGCCAATCAAGTAGAGAAACAGATGCACTTTGCTCCAGGATGCAATCTCCTATCGACAGACATGTCTCAACATTCAGGTTTGACAATCGGACAGACACTGTCACTCCCGTATCAGACATTAGAGTCACACACTACTTTGCGAAGTACATATACAGCTGTACACAGTCTCTCAAGCACGACTGATATATGCCTACTGGTTTGAAGATAACAATAAGGATTCTTTTTTAATGCATCAATATTATATACATATATAAATAATATTAGATGACAGTGGTGTCTACAATTAGCAATGTTTCTAAGAAACATTGCATTTCTTGTGTACATAAATGATGTCATAGAATATCCTCATTACTATTTAGCTCCTACACACTACCTAGTTCTGCGGTCATATGAAGAATGTTGCACTGCAGAAAACAACAAGTTCCATCAATCTTGATTAGCACTATAATATGGAGACAAGGAATAAGTGTTTTAAAAACATGGAAAAAAAATAACTAGTACAGTGGTATTGGTCTCAAATTAATCATACAATCAAATGTTTGTCTTAATTTTGAAGATATACAGACAAATACAAAACCTAACTATCTAGATATAACGTTTGATCGCTGCTTGCTACGTAAGCCACACATTCTAAGATTCTATGCCAGACATAACATGGAAATAATGAAAAATATTGCAGACTTATTGTGAAGTGGAGGTGACTATGTGTGCAATAAAACTTTATAATATAGGAGTGATACGATCCGCAGACTATGACATTAAATCGTGTTCAAAGGCAGCAGTGAGATAGTCAGTATATGTCATTAAATAATGTAATATTTATAGATGAAGCAACAATGAACTGGAAAAAATGTAAAACTAAACTACTGAAGACAAACAATGCATAATGTAATATTGGTAGATGACGCGACACAGAACCGTACAAATGAAAACTAAACAACTGAAAAAAATGCACAATCTACGTTAGAAGATTAAAAGAGTTCTTATGTAGTAAATTCTATCTCATTGTAACATGTCTGTTTATATCGAGAAAGACAATGTGACGACTGAGGATGCAAACTGACACAGCTAGTTATCCTATAAAATGAATGAAAGAGCAAAAATGTTGGTCCTAAAAATATAAAGAACAAGAGAGACTGATCCTAAAATCTGAAAAAACTCAAAGAGATTGAATACAACGACATAAAGAAACATAGTGAGTAGTCACACAAATATAAAAAAACGAGAGATTAGTTGTCAAAATATGAAGAAATCAAGAGATTAGTCGCACAAATATAAAGAAACAAAAATATTGTTCACAAAGATATGAAGAAACAAAGTGAGTTATTTTAAAAAAAATATTAGGAAACAAAAAGAATTATCACAAACATATGAATAATCAAATAGATTCCAAAGACATGAAGAAACAAAGAAAGTTATTACATAGATATGAAGAAACAACGAGATTAGTCACATAAAGATGAAGAAAGAAAGAGATTGTTCACACAACTATGAAGAAAGAAAGACAGTGATTACAAAAGTATGAAGAAACAAAAAAATGAATCACAAACCTAGAAGAAACAAAGAGATTGTTTACAAAAATGAAAATAAAGTAAAGAGTTTGGTCACAAAACTATGAAGAAACAAAGAGAGCGATTACAAAGTATTGAAGAAAAAAAAAGAGATTATATAGAAACATATGAAGAAACAAAAAGATTGGTCACACAAATAAAAAGGAACTAAGAGACTGATGCCAAAAATATAAAGAAACAAAGAGACTGGGTCACACACAAAAATGGTCTAAAACTATATAAAAACAAAGAGATTGGTCACAAAAATTTGAGGAAACAAAGAAATTGGTAACAAAAATATAATGAGATTGGTCACAAAAATTTGAGGAAACACAGAAACTGGTCACAAAATAGGAAGAAAAAGAGATTGGTTACAAAAATATGAACAAACAAAGGTATTGGTCACACACAAATATGCACTACACAAGGACGTAGGAACGATTACATTTAAATCATCAGTGGCTTTCGGAACAGTGGAGGTAAACAACAGGGAGGCTTTCGGAACAGTGCAGGTAAACAACAGGAGGCTTGAACAGTGCAGGTAAACAACAGGAGGCTTT
>JADZMA010003024.1:0-10452 GCA_020796225.1 Arion vulgaris
TTTTGGATGACATAAAGTCCCCCCTTACATAGAATCCTTTGTTTACTCTTAATTTAAAACCCTTTGAGATGCATCAAGTCCCACCTTAAATAGAACCCTTTTGTTTTTTAACAACCCCTTATGAGATGCTCAAGTGCCACCTTCACATAGAATCCTTTGTTCACTCTTAATTTAAACCCTTATGAGATGACATCAAGTCCACCTTCACAAGTCCTTTGTTTCTCTTAACTTAACCTTAGGATGACATCAAGTGCCACCTTAAAAGCCCTTTTGTTTCTTTTCAACCCTTATGAGATGACATCAAGTGCATCTTCATAGATCCTTTGTTCACTCTTAACTTACCCTTTGAGATGACATCAAGTCCACCTTCACATAGAATCCTTTGTTTTACTCTTAACAACCCTTATGAGATGACATCAAGTGCCATCTTCACATAGAATCCTTTGTTACTCTTAGCTAACACTTAATGAGATGACATCAAGTGCCATCTTCATAGAATCAACTTTTTTACTCTTAACTTAACCCTATGAGATGACATCAAGTGCCACCTTCACATAGAATCCTTTGTTTACTCTTAACTTAACCCTTATGAGATGACATCAAGTGCCATCTTCACATGATCCTTTGTTTACTCTTAACTAACCCTATGAGATGACATCAAGTGCCATCTTCACATAGATCCTTTGTTACTCTTAACTTAACCCTTGAGATGACATGAAGTGCCATCTTCACATAGAATCCTTTGTTTACTCTTAACTTAACCCTTATGAGATGACATCAAGTGCCATCTTCAATAAGATCCTTTGTTCACTCTTAACTTAACCCTTATGAGATGACATCAAGTGCCACCTTCACATAGAGATCCTTTGTTTTAACCCTTATGAGATGACATCAAGTGCTCATCTTCACATAGAATCCTTTGTTTACTCTTAACTTAACCCTTATGAGATGACATGATGTGCCATCTTCACATAGAATCATATTTGTAAGTGACCTGAAACATTCTCTCTGTTGCCATGACAGACTTCTTAATCCACCGTTTGATGTTTTACATCTTTACGTTCCTCTTTCCTGTTTAGCTCTTGAGTATTCCTTCTCAAACCATGCCATACATATATTATGTGTAAAAATCATCCACTTAAAAAAAAAATCTCCTTAAATAATTATACTTACGTCCCCCAATGTTTACAGTGAGTTTTTCCATTGTTATTTCCCTTATGTACGTATACCCAGTAGTTCTGTATTTCAACATCTTTGGTGCCTCTACGTCTTGGCAGTTTATGTTTCTCAATCAATCAGAATGATTGATGCTTTTTTCTTTTTTTGAATCCCCATATTTTTCCCCCAGGTTGTTGACGGGGTTTTTCATCATTCTGCTTTATTTTTTTCATATCTTTAAAATTTTAATCTTGTACAATTTAATCTTCCTAAATTTTAATCTTGCTAAATTTTAAATCTTTAATTTAATTTGTCTTTGAATATGCTTTAAAAGGACATGACTTTAAAATTTTTTAGATCTGGTCAGGATTGCATGTCATGTGTCTTCTGTGTATCATTACTAAATTTAGTGGGATTGCATCAAATTATTATTCTGTTTTTGTCTATTTTGTTAATCTCTGCTTACAGATGTATTCTGTTTTCTGTGTTTCTGATTTGTCAATGTGTTGTGTTCAAACAGGCTGTCTGTCTTTCCCCAAATCCTCTCTTGTCATATGTAAGATGTAACTTATTAACAATTAACACTATTATTCTGATGTCTAATAGACTAATACAGGAAGGGAAAAAAACAGTTTCTAACATACTACAGCAACAGACACAGATATATGTGCTTTTCAATTACCCCCTTTCATTTTTAATTATTTCCCTATTTGTTGAGCTGTTGTAGCATATTGTTTTTTTTTTCCCCCCCCCAGAAGCCCGGCTTTCAGCTCTTCGGCTCGGGGCCATGGCATCTAACCCCGTTCCACAACACTGTAAAATTTGGGAACCTTTGGCCCGCCCGTCCCGGGAAATTTATCCTGCACTCCGAGGGGTGTCCCCTGTCAGCGCCCGAACATGCTGGGCAGGCGGGCCCAAAAAGTGATTAATACCTTGCTTTGTTGGCGTGCTGTCCCGGATCAAATCCCCAGTTGGGGGGGGTTTTTTTGTTGAAAGTCTCAGGTTGACCCGCCTCATTTGAGTACCAAAAAATCGAATAAAGGCCTAGACAAATCGCTCATTGTGTTGGGCAAAAAAAAAATATAGGTCCCAAAACTATATTCCTCAATATACCATTGATAAACATTTTTTTAACCATTTAATATCCATTTTTTTAATCTTTAAAATTTATTTTTAATTCATAGTTAATCATCCATTTTTAATTCTAGTTAATATTCATTTTTTAAACTATAGTTAAGCATCCATTTTTTAAACCATAGTTAGTCTCCCTTTTTTATCCTTAGTTTCATCCCTTTTTTAAACAGCTCCATATCAGATATCATTAAAAGTTTATTCAAAATTGATATAGAATTCCCTTTGTTATAGTACTTATTTGTTACACATTCTTTTTCCCAATGACCCAGGGCATTGGTTTTTCCCCTTTGGGAAGATAGTGGTATCTGCATGTTCTTAAGTTGTTCTTTGTTCTTATATGTGTTCCATTTATCGGCCGGAGGAAGGAGGGTCTTTCTGTTTGTCTTCTAGTGCTTGACACTTGAAGATGGTGGTAAAACGTTTCATGATGATTGCACACAGTTGGCACTCTGAAGTGTTTGTGGTGAATTCTGTTCAAGTGATTATTAAGTGTTATGTGTTGGGTTCGAGTCAAAAAAGGGTTGCTCTGATCTCTTCTTGTAAGGTGGTTGATTTGTCTTTAAAGGTTAGGGCAGCCATGGGGTGTACACATCTCTTCCTGTGTTTCCCAGGGCCCCATCTTTCCCAAAATTTTCCTTATTTGTTTCATTAATTTCTTTGCTTTTGGGAATTTTCTGTATTGGTTTTTCCCCTGTGTTGACCTTTCTTGGCTAGCCTATCTGCTTTGTCATTTCCAGGTGTGTTTGAATGTCGGGGGTTACTGCATGGTTATTTTGATGTCTGTGATGTAATAAGTCTGTCAATATCTAGGGCTATATGGGATAGTTCAGATTTCTTCCACCATCCTCTAGGGCAGGGCAGACTTGAATCGGAAAAAATTATTTTTTGTGCCTTTGATGGAAAGGCATGAAAACGTCTTCAGGTGGTCCGTTTCTATCGCATGAATTTCAGCCTCATAATTGGAGCATATCCCCCCAGCAAAACAGCTCGGATGATCTGTCGGGGTTTTTGTATATATGCCCCGTAACCTGCTTTGATGGTGGCTTTAAATGCAGACCCATCAGTTGACTTTATCCATTCTTGGGATGGGCATCAATGGTTCTTTGAGATGCTATCTAAGGCTGGGCTGGGTGGACGTTTAGTTGCTTCTCTATCAATTTTGTTCTAATTTCAGGTGTATTCAAGAGTGTATGTGGTGGTAATTTTGCTATTACTCTCTGCAGCTGCTGTCTTATTTCTGGAAGGTGGTATCTGTCTTTGATTTCACTGCGTGGGTGGATTGACTTTTTTTTAAATTCTTTTCTCTTTTTCCACTTCTCAACAAGTAGTTTTTGGGGTGATCTTGATTCATTCTTTTGCTCCTTTCATAAGCTTCAAACATTTTTTACATCCCCAAATTCACATTTGTTGTATTTCACATGGGCGGTTGGTGTTGACCTCATTGCTCCTGATTGGCGTGGCATTTTCTGCTCTGTCAGGGAATAAAAGGTTTGTCTTGGAGCAAGTTGTTAGAAAGACACTTTTTCTCTTTTTGGGCGGATGTCAAGATATAAGCCTCTCAGAGTATCTTTGTCTACCCCATGTTGTGAAAAGCTTCTTCAATACTGAAATCTTTTAATGCTTTGTTCTTTACATTCCAACATGCTTCTTAGGTTAAGCTGGCGGTAAAGTGTTACTCCAAGATATGGGGGTGTTTTCTCTTGATTGGTGATTTCTAGTTTTAATTGTTTTCTTTTGGCCTTTGTGGCTAATAGTGAAGATGGTATACACTTTTTTGGGCCGTTTATTTTTAGCCATGTCTGGCATATTTGGGGTTTTTCTTGGTCCCCGTTAAGTTTGTCCCCATTTTCCACCCTCTGCTTTGCCAAATAGCCAGGTGTCTGCGTATAGCGTTTTTCCCGTAATCGCTTGCAAGGTCATTGTGTATATGGGGAAGAGGGTCCTTGGGGATGAGCCTGTTGTAAACCCTCTTCTAAGATCCTTAGATGAAATTAATTGATTTTTGTCTGGATAAATGGGTCAATTAAAATACTTAACCCCGGTTTAAAATTTATGTATTCCAATTCCATCATCTTCTGGGAGGCCTTTTCTCCATACTCGATCGTAAGCCTGCTGCAGGTAAAAGAAGATGGCTACTGTGTGTTTGTTGTTCTGGAAGCTGTCTTGTATTCTTTGAGTAAGCCTAAAGAGTTGGTCCTCTGTCAGTTCCCAGATCTAAATCCCCCTTTGGGCATAGAGTGTTGGTACTTTCAAGCCAGTAGAGACGACAATTTACAATTTTTCCAGCTAATTTCCCTAGACTGATGTTAGGAGATTTGAAAACTTCGGGGTTACCTGGGGTTTGGTGTTTTTCAGGATGGGGATAATATGGGACTCCCCCCGGCTTTGGGAGCATTCCATTTCTCCATGTCATTTTAAAAGATGGAGAACTGCTACCATCCTTTGGACCCAAGTTTAGAAGCATCTGTTTTGGATCTTATCTGGTCAGGAGACTTTCTAAGTTTCAATTTCTTTAATGCATGTTCTAATTCCTGTCTACTAATTTTTTTAAAATGGAAGCATTTACTGTTTGACTTTTTCTTTTTCTTCAATGGTTCAGGCGCTTTCTGTCTATCTCTGTGAGTTCCCTGCTCTGTTCACGTGCAAAATAACGGTTGAAGTGCTCTGCTTTTTCGGGCTTCAATGATTTTTTTCCATCTATCCCCTGGTTTGGGATTTGTCTTCCCACTATCCCCAAGGATTGTTTTAAACGCCCCGGCTTTTTTTCCATTACGTCTGAAGTCTGGTTTGGTTGTCTATCCCTTTTTTTATTTTAGCCTTCTAACTGCAAGTTTACTTTCCAAAACTTTTTTACTACTTTTATGTCCGGGTGGTGTGGACTCTAGTGTTTTCCTTAATGTGCTTCTTTCATAGATGGTGTCTTGTATGTCTTGGTTCCAAAAAGGTTTTTGTGATTTCGGCTGCCTTGGGGTACATAATGATGAGGCTTTCAAATTGCTTTTGTTACTTCTTCGTTGAAAATCTCCACTGCTGGCATCAACTTGTGTAAGCAGAGTCAGTTGTTTCTTGAAAAGTCTCCAGTTACTTTTTTTAAGTTCCCCGTGTTTTTGCTTTGACAGGCTCTACTTACAGTTGTTATAGTAGTAAGGAGTGGTTTGTGATCACTTACGATATCATCAAGTATTTGAGAATGGCAGGATTCTGTCAAGTCGGATGAGCAGATGGTCAGGGCAGGGCAGTAAGTGAGAGGTGAGCTCTGTGCAGCAGAGTTGGTGGAATTCTGCATTCTTAATACTGATAGATTTGTTGTATCCCTGCTCTTCCCATTAATTTTTCCCGTTCTGTTGTTGTCTGGGTAGCCCCAAATAGGAGTCCATTTAAGTCACCGGCTAAAATGTTTTGCGATACTTTTGCAGTTCTGGCAGTTTCTCCGGGGGTTATAGATGTTGTATATGGGATATTTTCCTCAAGTGAGATTTTTTTTGCACATCTGTGGGGTGGGCTGTTGTAAGCTGTGATGCATCTCCCGAAAGTCGTTTTAAGTATGTGACTATCCCCGGCAGTCAGTAAACCCACAGGGGTAACTAGTGTATCCCGTCAAGTGCAGGTCACTGTCTTTGTGTAGGGTTTCTTGCAAAAGGGCCACATGTACCTTGTGGTCATGTAATAATTTTGAGAGTTCAATCTTTTTTTTTTTTTCTTAGGGCCCCAGATGTTTAATTTTAGGATTTAAGTGAATGTTTGTTCTTTTGGTCATCTGACATCTGTAGGTCCTTCTTCCTCCAAGGGTTTTTTGTATTTCTATGTTTGCATTTGTTTGTTTTTTTTCCATGTAATTTTTTTGCCAAAACACCCAATTACCCTCTGTCTGGGCGGACCTTGATATTGTCGGCCCTCTCGCTTGAATTTCTATTATTGTTGCGCTTGAAAAAATGGGGGGGTCTGTTTCCTCCCCCCGGACAGGGCCAGAATTCTGCCATGCACTAGTGGATGAGGGCTTTCTGTGTGCAATGATCCCGCCAAGGTAGGGTTGCTTTCTCATTCCCCCGATTTCCTGCTGGTCAGAGCTCAGATACTCTAGGCTTGTGTCCAAATGTTCAAGGCAAAAGGATCATCACGTCCTGAGTCACTGCGCCTGTCGTGGATGTCAGCCGTCAGAAAGCAGCACACATTGGTTCTCTTCCCCAGTCTAGTTAGTACCCTTCTGACTTCTTTCCAACCACAAAGGGGGCATGTACATTGTCAAATATTATACAAATTTTACCCATCTACTCATTATCTGTAGTCTGTCCAGATCTGAATGGGAAAAGAGACCATTGGAAAACTCTCACTGTGGTTAAAGTATTGGAGGGGAAAAAAGGGGCGTGGGTAGGGGGGAAAAAAGGGGGGGAAATGGGAGGGTTAGGGAGTTCTCCCCCACTCTGTTGTTTACCAGCCCGGACTGTTGCCCGGGGTGTGGCACGTGGGCCAAACATGAGCTAGGGGGAAGTGGGGAACCCAAAAAAGGGGCATGACTATCCATGGACATACCCCGGATGGGGGGTTTTTCCGTGATACTAACCCCCCCTTCTCACCCCACATTTTACACATCAAAGGGGTGAAAAAAATTTAGTTAACTCTTAGTAGTGGTCCAGGGCAAAGTCATGTTTTTTCAAGCCATTTGTTTTGAAAACAAAAGTGCTCTTTAGTGTGGCTCCCGATGAAAGGTGTCCAACCCCCTAGTCACATAGTGTGGCCACAAAGGGGTTAAAGTTATCATACCCGATTATTCTAGTTGAAATTGTGCTGTTTAATCATTCATCATCATCATATCAGGAAGAAGTTAATAAAGATAATTCTCTCGTGTGGTGCCGTCCCCAGAGAAACAAAGAATAGTACCACTGCAACCTACAATGTATGCAAGGCGACTGATGTGGCCTAGGATGCTACCTAGTAAATAAAAAGCAGCTCAGAAATCGGATGTGCATAACTGGCTGGATGCAATCACTCTTAGGCTCAGATCACATACAAATCACACGGAGTGATTGACAAGTAGTTCGATATGGAGCGTTGGAAGAAGAAGAAGAATAAAGATAATTAACACTTGTTATAAGTGATTAATATATTAGTTTCTGATATTTGCTAACATGACATGTCAACTGTAATTAAGGATATATGGAAAAGCTTTTGAGTTGCAAGAGATAGAAAGATATGAAGACATGGCATAGGTTGGTTGAGGGCACATGCTCCAGTCTGGGTTAAAAAGGCATTATAGAGAGAGAGAGATATGCAAGAGCTGTAGACATTCACAAGCGGATGTCTGTGCCATGTTTTCATATCAGATGAGGACAAGTGTAAGAAACAGAACTATGTGAAAGAGAACAAGACAGAAATCAATACAGTTCAAACTTGTTCAAAGAAAGTGGTCACACCCTCAAGAATCAACCACACAACTCCTTTACTTGGGAATCTAAATTACAAGTACCACTGGAAGCCAGTAAGGCTCACCTGAATTGATAGAGACTCTGGTGTTAACTTCATACACCGGTGGATTTTATCTTATTTTTCACCTTGAATGTTTAAGGGGTATTTTTGTTCTCACTATCATCATCATCACCAGTTCTTGTCGTGCCTAAGAGCACATAGGATAGAGGCAACAAATTTCCACTCAATTCCATCTTGTGCCTTTCTTTCTACCTCAAACCTGGCTATATGCACGTCTTTGAGCTTTGCTTCAAAAGTACACCTCCATGTTTGAGGGTCTCTGTGGCTAAGCATTTAAGCCCTTTGCCTTGTGAGTCGAAGGTCGTGGGTTTGAGTCTGGACCGCACCATTCTGTTCACGAGTGCAGTTTTTCCAGAGACCCCTAGGGTTGTTGCTGGAGCTACGGAGTTCACGCTTTGTACAATACTCTCGGCAGGCGGCGTGCCAGTTTTGCGGAGAGGACCGAGGCTGTATGGGGTAAAACCTGGTGCAATGGAGTCAATCCTTCGGCTTTTAAACCCTTTTTAAAATTTCCATGTACTCCTAAGCCTCCATTTTTTCCGCTGTCGCTGCGATGTCCACTGCATTTCATATCTAGGTTGTATCTGTAGCTATTTGCTTTATTACAGTGTGGGGTCACCAATCCTCCTCTGACCCCTCTTAGCCATCTTTTACACCATGCTTTTGAGAGGAGACAGTGATTCTGTTCTTAGCTCACGGAAACCACACGGGATTCTCACACTTATTCAGACTTATGTAATCATTGACTAATTTCAACATGTTTCCATACGAGAATGTTGTATTATGTTACCATTTTCTAAAGTTAATAAACTTCTGTTGTCAGGAGCAGATATAAATATAGATGATAACAAAATCAAGCAATCAGGTACTGTGAGATTTCAAATTATTTATATTCATTATAAGAGTATTAGTCTCTGGTTTCTGGGAAATAAAATATAATTTGAAAATTCGTTAGTAAACCTTTGAATTGCCCGGGATCTGCCAGTGCTATCGAGTTCGTGCACTGCAGCTGAGATCTTCCTGTGTAAGACAGAGATAGTTGGTTACTTACCAAAGTGCAATGATGATGGTTCAATCAATCAATCAATCAATCAATCAATCAATCAATCAATCCCTTTGAAATGGGAGTTGTAATGGTTATAATGTTGACTTCATCGTGATCTCTGTTCATGCGCTTAATCTACTGTCTAACAAGCTGGACTGTCAGATTCAGGTCTGTCGGTTTCCCAAAGCTTAGTTTTCAGGTTGGTTGGGTGTGGCCACGTGGCCAACTGTGTGATCACATGTTGCTTTTCAGCTCACCCATGAGAGGACACTCAACCCACTGTCCGGTTTCCCCAAAGCTGTTTTTCAGGTCAACAGGGTATAGCCATATGAACAACTGTGCAGCCACATGTTGCTTCTCAGCTCATCCACGAGAGAACTGTCTTGCGGGTTGCAGGACATACTCCGATGTCTGTTTTATCTGTTGACATAGACAGAGAGCTGACTTGTTTCTTGTCTTTGTGTCTGTTGAGTCAGTACATAAAAGGAATATAATGACCTGGTCTCTTCTGCTTAGGTCTTTGATTAAATCTCTTCCATAATCATATCCAGCATTTGTCTTCTAATCTACTGCATATATTCTCTTTATGAGGGTTTTTACCTCTTGAAAAGACAGTGGTTGGCAGATTTGTTCTTTGGCACTGCCTTCCTCAGACAGGAAGTGTTAACAAATCTTGAAATGTAAATATTCCGCTCGATCATTTTTCCATTGTCTATTGTCTGTCCCCAGGTAGATGATGGAATTAGTTGTCCACTCTCGTCATTAAGCGGGGTGGGAGCTTTAATTTGTGTTCTAGGGTCAGATGAGTCGCCCTTGTGTTATATCCGTGTTTATTTAATGTGGTCTTGATATTGTATATCCATCTTTTCTTAGTCTTCCTTGACTCTAGTACCTGATCTCTTTTTATTGTATGCTGTTATTGGTGGTTGGTTATCATTAAATGTCCCAAAACCCCTGCGTTGGTTAATCTTTCAATGTATTGGTGCATGTCTTTTTCCAGTACCAACTTCTCATAATCAGAATAACCACCATCCACTTGTTTTTGTGGATGATAGATCATCAAATCAGACTTATCCAAACTATCCACTTAGTTAAACTTAGTTTCTTATTCTTGCATGTATAAGATGGGTAGAGTTATTGTTTATAATTAGATGTGTCCAGAATGTCTTTAACAAAGAATAGCCAACAATAAACTCAATTTAGAGACTGAAGCACAAACTATACCTCAGGTATAATATTATTTGATTATCAAATGTTTGTTATACTGTGTCAAATCACAGCATTAATGGTGGATATTGTAACAATTGTTCTTTGTTTATCTTGTTAGTTATAATGGTGCTTTGTTATAGTTTGGTACTGTTTTAACAGCATTGTCGCCCGAGTGGTTACCTGGGCCCAAATTTGGGGTGTAAAGAATAGAACTACTGTTACCTGCCATGCATGTCGTAAAAAAAGGGGACTAAGGAGGTTTGGCTGAAATCGGATGCACATGTCCTAAGCGTGTAGAAGTCTGCGTTTAGGGGCCTACCAAACCAATGTGCAACGTATAGCGTTCTTGGCAAAGATCAAACATATCACAGTGATTAAAATTGGTCGTAAACGGCGAAGAAGAAGAACAGCATTGTTATTTT
>JADZMA010003025.1:0-10449 GCA_020796225.1 Arion vulgaris
AATGTTCAACGACATAAGGTGAGGTTATTTAGACGATCTTGTCCCATCGTATTTCTTAACTCACTTGTTATACGCTTTAATGTCGAAAAAGAACGTTCTCCGCTGCAGTTAGTAATCATTAAAGACAAGTAAATTCGTAAGACTATTTCTACATTTGGGAAACACGACTCTAATGAATTTTCCATTACAAGTTTATTAAATTGCAGTTCAAGAGCCTCATGCTTTTCGTTGCTAATAGCAGCAGCTACATTAGTTTTATAGCAGTAGACGACTAAGATGGTTTGGGACATGTGAGAAGAATGGAAACTTGCCGCATACCAAAACAAATGTTGTTCTGTGAACTTTCGGAGGAAGAGGCACCAGGGCAGACCACTGCTCAGATATAAAGATGTCTGCAAAGCCTCAATGAAAACTTTTCTATAGGTCCCAGCACATGAGAGGGACTAGCTGATGACAGAGTTGTGTGGAAAGCCAAATTACGAAAGGGCGCAGAGTCTTTTGAGAAGAGACTTATGTATGAGCTGAACGACAAGAGAGAAAAGCGAAAACTCAGAGTTGTCACAGTAAAACACTTGCCAATTGACCGTCTGTAAAGATGAAAAAAGCCATAGACATTAGTTTTAAGAAGTTCAATGAAGTGCATAAGTTAGTCGCCTAGGCTTTCTTCCAAATCCTCTTGGTAAGAGCTGACAATATTTGGAGTTCTTTTCAAGATCTCTTCCTCTGTAATAGATTTTAACTGCTGGAGTATTCCAAATACACCAGTCACTCTATGGTACAGCCTAAATCAATAACTTTGCAAACAAAACAGAACAGTTGTCCTTTAGTTTCTGTATAACACAACCAATCTCTCACGTGAGTTTTGTTTGTTGGTGTATGTGTATATGTGAAAAACGACGTTCGACAAAATCGTGGATTGTTTGAAGTTGTTTGGCCATTCACCAATATCGTTGGAGTACATTTTACTTTCGTTGTGTTTTTGGCTTGTAGATGATGTTGCTACACTAGAAGCATTTGCTGTGCTTTCTGCCTCTCTTTGGCTTGAAGATGATATGGCTAAATTGGAAGGACTTGCTGTACATTCGATTTCAGTTTGTCTGGTGGAAAATGTGGCTAAATCGTGAAGAGTTGCTGATCTTAATGGTAGTATTGGTAATGATGATTCTTCTAAGGCACTGCTTTCATCTACTACACAGTGGGACACGTCTTCTGTATTTTCTGCTTCGATTTCGTTGGATTCAACACCATCACAAACGACATCTAAAAATTCAGACAGCTTGCGTGTTTTTGATATAACATCTGGTTATTTTTTCCATTTTCATCTGTCACATAGGCGCGGGGCCCCTAGAAGCGCGGGGCCGTAGCATTTGCTACTTCTGCTACTAGGCTAATCCGGCTCTGGAGCCATCATGCCCTCGTAAAATTGTTGGACGATCTTAATGAATTTCACTGGGCATCCAAATTTTCCATGATCTTCCATTTTGATATACCATGCCCATTGGTTATTGTTACTAAACTGACGTCATTGCACTCCGGGCAGACCCATAGGTGCTCACCTCCCCCAACAGATATCGAAGAGTGTGCATACTGATGATTCCCGTGGCTCGCTGATTAAATACACCTCTCACTCTGCCTCTCATGCATCCAGTTCGACTTATACAACAGGTAACTCCAAACTGCCTAAATTGCTTGATCGATTCAACATCGATTTTAGTGTCCTCATTCAACAGACAGTCGCGAAGAGACCGAAGAATATCCCCTTATCCATCTTCAACTCTTCAACAATCGATGCGGTTGGTGCAAGCCTGTCCGCTCTCTCTCATTACCGTAAACACCCGCATGCACAGGACAGTATATCCACGTAAGTCGCTAGAGGGGTGAAACTTCTATAGACGACATCTACTCATAACGAAACTTGCCCTTCTGGATATTGTGAAGCATCGACTGAGAGTCAGATACAACAACGGCTCCAGTAAATGAAGTCACATAGAGCCAATGGAGGGCAGCAGTAACGGCTTCAACCTCCACCCTCATACTAGAAGTAGTTGTCCCGTATACCCCACTTCGCAACAACCCTACCATACGCATTAGTCAAGAAACCCCAGCGGGATTTCTCACCACGATGAACCGACCCATCGGTATATACAACATCATCATCTCTTGCATTATCTTCTAACAGACAGGTTCAAAACGTGCGCACTGAACAGCCGATCACGTATAAGGTCAGTGCTCATATTGATATGATCGCATACTTATGTGATAGCTTTATCAGTGCCGGATTAGGCAAGCGCGGGGCCTGTAGCAAATTTTAGCGCGGGGCCCTAGGTTTTGCATGATAATAAATAATAAAACACAACTTTTAGAAAACAACTTGTCTCGATTTAATGTGAGCAAATTTAGAGATAATACTAGACAAATCAATTTCTCTACGTAAATTACATTCAATGTTCATCGACATGAGGTGAGGTTATTCAGACGATCTTGTCCCATCATGTTCCTTAAATCACTTTTTATACGCTTTAATGTTGAAAAAGAACGTTCTCCACTGCAGTTGGTAGACATGTAAATTCGTAAGACTATTTGTAAGTAAAGGAACCCTTTCATACCTCGTGGTATATAGGTCAATACAGTGTTAGACCTGTATTATTCATTGACTGTCGGCACACGATGGGTGATGTGGTCAGGATCACGCCAGCCGCCTTTACTTTCCCAGAGCATGTCTGGTACCCAGTTGAGGCTGGGTCGACCTGAAGCCGTCGCGGTCGGGAAAAATTTCAGGCGCATTGCGGGAGCTGAACCCAGACCACCAGCCTTGAGAAGCAAGTTCACTAACAGTTACGCTACAGAGGCTCTCAAGACTATTTGTACATTTGGGAAACACGACTCTAATGAATTTTCCATTATAAGTTTATAAAATTGCAGTTCAAGAGCCTCATGCTTTACGTTGCTAATAGCAGCAGCTACATTAGTTTTCAGAAATTCTGCGAACCGCACAAGTTCATCGCCTAGGCTTTCTTCCAAATCCTCTTGGTAAGAGCTGACAATATTAGGAGTTCTTTTCAAGATCTCTTCTGCTGTAAGATATTTTAACTGCCAAAGTATTCCAAATACACTAGTCACTCTATGGTACGCTTCCATGTGTTTAGCTAAGGCAGAGAGTATATTATCAATTATGACAATAAAAACCTGACTTTCAAATTTTTGTTTGGGTGTTTGATTTTCTACAACTTCATCGAGCGTAGTAGAGCCACTAAAATCGTCGTACTTAGTATTTCGCTTGCGTCGTCGTGAAGTTTATTGCTGATATTCTTGACAGTGAGTCAGGATTTTGGCTTTGGCCTCAATATCTGAAAATGTAGACCGCATTGCTTGAACGTACCCGTGTAACGATTCATAAAGAGCATATCCCGTGTTAAGGTCTTGATCAGGTGACTGTAATGAAGCGCTAGACGCTTGCAAGCGTTCTAGAATTCCGTTCCATAAAATGCTAACTATTCCCGTTTCCAACTTACTCATCTCCAAAACTAGCCCATACGCTTGATTACGACACTCTACCTTTTGATCCATGTTATTTGAGATGTCATCCAAAACTTGTTTGATAATGGTAAAACCACATAAAGTGCTTTTGTCGCATCAGCTCGGGAAGACCACCTGGTGTCCGACAGTCTCTTCAAAGTCGGGAGTTTTGAACCTGTATCTTCCAGTGCTTTTGTAAGAATGCCCCATCGATAGGTAGAAGCGGAAAGAATGTATAGAGACTTTCAACAAAATCGAAAAAATGGATGCTTCTATACAGCATTCTGCAGCACACTTAGCAACCAAATTCAGTGAATGTGCAAAGCAGGGAATGTATTCTGCGTACTTATTTATCTCCTTAATGCGTGCTTGTAAGCCGTGGTATTTCCCACTCATGTTGCTGGCATTGTCATAGCTTTGACCACGACAGACTTTGATATCAATGCCATTTTTATTTTAAAAATCAAGTAAACTTTGAGCGAGTTGTTCAGCAGTATGACCTTCCATATCCAAGAACTTCACAAACCATTCCTCTGGTCCAGATAGTAACACATAGTGCACTATTAGAGTGAGTTGGTCTACATGAGAAATGTCTTGAGTAGAGTCCAGTGAAACTGAATAGTACTTGGATTTCTTAATTTTGCAAATAATATGATCCAGTAAGCTTGATGCATTTAGATGGATAAATTCCTCACATGTTGTTTTTGATAAGTATGTCCCTTTCCTTTATTTGCATAAGTATTTATATGCTGAGCCAGAAAATGTCAAATTTGGCTATTAATTCCAACAAACCTAAATATTTTCCATTATTAGGTGAACCAATATTGGTTATTGGTTACTAAACTGACGTCATTGCACTTCGGGCAGACCCATAGGTGCTCAGTCTCCCCAACAGATATCGAAGAGTATGCATACTGATGGTTCCTGTGGCTCGCTGATTAAACACACCTCTCACTCTGCCTCTCATATATACCAATAGTTTCATCACTACCCCGAAATGCAAGACATCGTTCTGCTTAAAACTGGATAACTGAAGTAATTAGCTCTAAAAGTGTCCGCCAAAATGTTTGTTCGGTCTCAATTTGGTTTACAAGATGAGAATCGACACGCGCATCCTTCTTTTGCAAACTAACAGCGAAATTATCGCTTGCCTATGGAAGGTGCTTTCTTCATGTCTTTTCAACAAATTATTTGCGTTTTTCCAGTCCTCAAATCCTTTTTTCGTAAACCGTGACGAACATCCTGAATCAGTAATTTTGCAACCAGAAAAGTTGTCCTTTAGTTTCTGAATAACACAACCAATCTCTCCCATGAGTTTTGTTTGTTGGTTTATGTGTATATGTGAAAAACGACTTTCGACAAAATCGTGGATTGTTTTCTTTATCGTATTGTTTTTGAAGACAAGATATCACTGTTCATATGTTGCACTTCGCTACTTCATTTCGCAATCTAATAATCTCGATTGAAGTTGCTTGACCATTCACCAATATCGTTGGAGTACATTTTACTTTCGTTGTGTTTTTGGCTTGTAGAAGATGTTGCTGTATTGGAAGCATGTGCTGTGATTTCTGCCTCTCTTTGACTTGAAGATGATATGGCTAAATTGGGAGGACGTGCTGTACATTCGACTTCAGTTTGTCGTGTGGAAAATGGGACTAAATCGTGAAGAGTTGCTGATCTTAATGGTAATATTTGTAATGATGATTCTTCTATAGCACTGCCTTCATCTACTACACAGTGAGATGTGACTTGTGTATTTTCTGCTTCGCTTTCTTTGGATTCAGCACCATCACACACGACACTAAAAAATTAAGACAGCTTGCGTGTTTTTATATAACATCTTGGTTATTTTTTTCCTTTTCATCTCTGTCACATAGGCGCGGGCCCCCTAGAAGCGCGGGGCCCGTAGCATTTGCTACTTCTGCTACTAGGCTAATCCGGCGCTGAGCTTTATATGTCAATATACCTTGCATATACTGAATACTTCTTCTTATTTTATCGTCACACTGCTACCGGGTTGTTGCCCAGTGTCGTGGTTTTCTGTTTTGTCTTGCGCTGTTCTGGTGGCTTGTGTGATTGTTATCTTTGCTCTTTCACAGGATTCTGCTACGCCATCTAACCATCTCTTCCTTGGTCTTCCTCTTGCTGAATGTACTGAATACTCTGCCTATAAAACCACTTTCGCGAGGCTTTTTTTGCATGTCGGGGCGGCGTCATCTATACCATCGTATGCAAACAGTGTCGTATTATCTACATCGGTAAAGCTGGCAGAAGGCTATATGGTTGTTTCACACAACATATTACACACATTTCTGATAGGGTTCCAAAGCTTCAATTGTTGTTAATTTTAAAAAAAGTAGATGACACCTTTGGCAAAATAACATTTCTGTCACTGATATAATTCATTGCTCTTCGGATGACAGTAATTGCCTTTATCTTGAAAATGGTCTTACTACAAGATGCATGTACTTGAACATACTGTTTTGACGATCTTAGGAAAGTTTATCAAGCACAGGTTGTGTCGATACAGGCACTGAGAGAATGCAGAGACAAAAGTACTGGCACAAGCAGAAAAAGTGTATGTGTGTGCACAGAGCCGGATTAGCCTAGTAGCAGAAGTAGCAAATGCTACGGGCCCCGCGCTTCTAGGGGCCCCGCGCCTATGTGACAAATGAAAATGGAAAAAAATTACCAGATGTTATATCAAAAACACGCAAGCTGTCTGAATTTTTAAATGTCGTGTGTGATGGTGCTGAATCCAACGAAATCGAATCAGAAAATACAGAAGACGTGTCTCACGGTATAGTAGATGAAGGCAGTGCTATAGAAGAATCATCATTACCAATATTACCATTAAGATCAGCAACTCTTCACGATTTAGCCACATTTTCCACAAGACAAACTGAAATCGAATGTACAGCAAGTCCTCCCAATTTAGCCATATCATCTTCAAGCCAAAGAGAGGCAGAAAGCACAGCACATGCTTCTAATGTAGCAACATCATCTATAAGCCAAAAACACAACGAAAGTAAAATTTATTCCAATGATATTGGTGAATGGTAAAACAACTTCAATCGAGATTATTGGATTGTGATCGAAAGTAGCGAAGTGCAACATATGAACAGTGATTTCATGTCTTAAACACAAAAAAACATACGATAAAGAAAACAATCCACGATTTTATCGAAAATCGTTTTTCACATACACGCATACACCAACAAACAAAACTCATGTGAGAGATTGGTTTTGTTATACAGAAACTAAAGGACAACTGTTCTGTTTTGTTTGCAAAGTTATTGATTTAGGCTGTACCATAGAGTGACTGGTGTATTTGGAATACTCCGGCAGTTAAAATCTATAACAGCAGAAGAGATCTTGAAAAGATCTCCAAATATCGTCAGCTCTTACCAAGAGGATTTGCAAGAAAGCCTAGGCGACGAACTTATGCAGTTCACTGAACTTATTAAAATTAATGTAGCTGCTGCTATTAGCAATGAAAAGCATGAGGCTCTTGAACTGCAATTTTATGAACTTATAATGGAAAATTCATTAGAGTCGTGTTTCCCAAATGTAGAAATAGTCTTTCGAATTTATTTGTCTTTAATGATTACTAACTGTAGCGGAGAACGTTCTTTTTCAACATTAAAATGTATAAAAAGTGAGTTAAGAAATATGATGGGACAAGATCGTCTAAATAACCTCACCTTAATGAACATTGAATGTATTTTACTTAGAGAAATTGATTTGTCTAGTGCTATCTCTAAATTTGCTCACATTAAATCGAGACAAGTTTGTTTGTAAAAGTTGTGTTTTATTTTATTATCATACAAAACCTAGGGCCCGCGCTAAAATTTGCTACGGGCCCCGCGCTAGCCTAATCCGGCACTGTGTGTGCAGTCATCAACTGGAAGTCATATTCTTCTTCTTCGAGCGCTCCATATCGACCACTTGTCAACCACTTTGTGTGATTTGTATGTGATCTTCCCAAGAGCGATTGTATGTTGTGCCAGTTATGCGCCTACAAGTAAAGTGTGCAAAGTATGACAATAACTCTGTTTCCTTAATGAATAGTATCTACAAGATCTCTGAAAATACATGGATGGGTCAGCAGAAAATACAAAAAAGCGGAAATTTTGTCATAACTATGATGCAGAAATCCAGACAATCAAAGTGGCAACTGAGAAACTGTTGAGCACCAAGCTTAATCCATAACCTGTGGTATTTTTGACATACAAAATCAGCACTCCAATTCAGGAAAATGTTACAGGCCCTACTGTCTGACCTGTGTATGGTCGACATACAGTGGAATACCAGGTAACAGAAAGTGCTGCAGGATTTACCTGTTACCTATCAACAAAAGAAAAAGATGATAACTCAATAATGAAGCTGACAATACTAAGACTACCAGAATATGAGCAGATGTCACAAGACAAAATCAACTCCAGTCACATGTATACAAAATTCCAGACACCCAGAGCACACACTTCAAGACTGCTCCAAACATGATATACTGAGACAAACGCACTGTTCTAGCGAAACAGCACTGGAAATAAAACTACACTGACCTCTGTGTGAGTTACAATAGACAATGTTTATACAAGAGACAACATTGAATATGTACGAGATAATATTTCAAGTGAACAAAAAGAAGGAAAGACTGGTTGAATCCTTCTTCCTTTGTCTAATAGTTTCTCTTCCAGCTGTTTGCAATGCTGTCTATAGATTGGTGAAATCAATTTTTCTGATTAATGTACAAGCAATGTTTGGTATAAGAGTAAAATAATTATGGGGAGAGGAGAGATTGAGTATTTATTGTTCTTTTTCTTGTTTTATATTTTAGGCTTATTTTTCATGTCTGATATTTTCTTAAACTGTGGCATCATATTTGACTGTCTCCTTTTTGTCTATAGCTTGTCATACTAGTGTTTGAACTGTCTTGATATAGCAAGTTGTATTAGTGTTTGAATTGTCTTGATATAGTAAGTTGTTCTAGTGTTTGAACTGTCTTGATGTAGCAGCAAGTTGGGGCAAGTTGTGGCTAGTGTTAAAATATACTGTAGCAAGTTGTGGCTAGTGTTAAAATATACTTGATGTAGCAAGTTGTACTAGTGTTAAAACTGTATGTGTTCCTCTTCCTCTAAAAGTTCCCCTACCTACCTGTTCCCCTACCTACAAACTACCTATGGTCTCACTCTACTTACCTCTATTGTGTCACTCTACCTCTGTCTGTACTAAAAATTGAATTTCATCTTTTTCCATATTATAATTACTACACCGGACTGTCGATGATACCTGCCTGAATTCTCAATCCTAACCTACTTGTTCTCTCCGCTCTGTGTTCTGATGGTAACTACTCTATCTGCAGCAACCTACTCATGGATCTGTCCAAGCTATTCTCCCTGCTATGTGTTCTGTTTGTCTATTTATCTGCCAAAATCAAAATCCTTTGTTCCTAGACCTATTCAGGTGGTCAGGGAATTTACCTTGCTAGAACTAATTGCCTGGTCCCTTGAGAGCACCACTGCCATATAGTTCTGTCATTAACCCTCTTATTCCTAGTCCTTCAGAAAAAGCTCCTACCGAATTCCCAGAGCAAGGGAAATAACCCAGCAACAATGAGAAGTGTGTGAAATTAAATTCATAAATACAATTTCTAATCAACATGTTACTTAAAACTTTACTGACCAATTTCGACGGCGTTCAAATTTCCGGCTAAAAGTCTTAAGAGACCAATTTCGACGATGGTCGAAATTCAAACATGTTGAATGCAAACAGACGGCAGTATAGGTTTAAGCAGAGATGTGTGACAATGTGTCGGTGATAATACTGCACGTGACCGACAGTTTGTGACAAACATGTTGGATTATACGATAGGGTTGATGTTGGTACATCTGAAGTAAGAAGTGGACGTAGTACAAGGTACCAGAACTGCACATGTAAATAATCTTTAAGATGGAGTAAGTCCTCAAAACGAACTATTTGAGCTTGACATTATTCTTCTATACGAATAACGTCGTGTGACCGACGTGTCACGCCAGACACAACTGTAACTGGGTATATCATATGCCCATTGATTTATTTCAAGCTTATTTTTCCTGATACTGCCATAAACCTGATCACTGGTGAAGTGAATAGGTACTGTGAAAATCACATGAAGTGTCATGTTCAAAAATCTTACTTGTGATCAGACTGGTACATTTGAAATTTATGGATTCATAGTGTGCCTTCAGATTGGTATGGAAATGTGTTGTAAACCAGCAGTCTCAGACTACTGGTGAAATAATTAAGATTGTGTTAGGTATCATCTATGGTTGTGTTTCATCCACGTTTGTGAAAGATCTTTATGGATACAAAAACAAAGGATATATACTCTAATGTAACAGTTTTGCATTCAAGATAGGTGCATGTAGAACACTACCTGAAAACAGGAATAATTTTCCTGAATAAAATGCAACTCACAGCAGATCAACATGTGTTTTGAGCGACAGAAGATAGATTCATGCTGGCAGTTACATGGCACGATACCTCATACCCACTGTTCACTCCAATGGAGTTATGGAGAAGACAGTCTGTAAATTCATAACCAAGAAGCCAATACTTGCAGAAAAATACAACAAAAGTATGGGGGGGGGTGCCGACCACCCCACACAGATCCTATAAGTGGTACCTGCTATTGTATCATTTCATAGTTGAAGTTGCTCAGTTCAATCGACACATAAGCTACAACACTGCAAGCTCCACAACAACTATCACAGCAGAGAAGTTTAGGTAGGATGTCAGTATTGCTTTTCTTGAACCTGCTATTCTTTAACGAAATGTGGCACCTTCATGTCATTTCAAATATGTAAACCCAAGGCACAAACTAGACTGTAAATTGTGTACAGCTGCAGGGAAAAGAAGCCTGACTTGCATATATTCAGTGCAAATATGTAA
>JADZMA010003026.1:0-10449 GCA_020796225.1 Arion vulgaris
GCTGTTTGGGGGCTTAAAGAGGGCTGTTAATGAGGGCGGGGTTAAGGTAGTAAAGGGGGGTTTTGGGGGGGTATTTGGGAGAGGCTGGTTGAGGGGCTGTCAATGGGGGACCCAAAGTTGTGAGGGTTATCACTGAGGGCTGTCAAGAGGGCTGGTTGGTGGCTGTCAATAAAAGGGCCCGTTGCTGGGGGCCTGAACAAAAAAGTACAGCACGGGACCTCAGGCATGTCTGGGGCGACTAGGGGGGGTTTGGCGGGGCGGCTCCTTCCCAGTAAAAAATTTTTAAACAAACCCAAACCAAACCATAAACAAGTCACATAAAAATAAAAAAAAACTTCCCCCAAGGGGAAGGCTCTTCTAGAAGAGGGAAGCGATGCAGAAAAGGCAAGGAGTCTACCCCCAATTATTTTCCCTTTCACCTGAAAAACTCAGGGGCCCTGGAATTTTGGGGTATGTATCAAAGGGGAAAAAAGACGTTGTAAATGAATAAAATTTTCCCGGTTTGGGCTCTTGGGTTTTGGAAACGGGGTGGAATGGTGCAGGAAACAACTTAAACACAGGAAAAAATGCTGTTCTCAGGATATGGAAAAAAAATGCCCCATGTGAAGGTGGCAATGTACAAAAGGGCGGAACTACTAAAAAAGGGGGGGAAGAGTGAGCCCTAAAATACAAAATTAAAACCCCAAAAAAGTATTCTTGAATTTTTAAATGTTATCCCCTCCCAATAAAAAAGGAAAAAAAAAGGAATTTTTACAAAAAACTTAAAATACTATAGGTAATCGAAAAGGAACAAAAATTCGATGGGGCCTAAATGCCAAATGGTTTCCCGGAAAACATACTCGGGGAGTCATGGGGAAAACACGGGAAAATAAAAAAAAAGGAGAACTATTACTTTTCTTTGCGCGAATCAATACGTCATGGGGGAAAGGTTTTTCCCCCAAAAAAATAATAAAAACCTGGGATCTAAATCCAGAACAGAAAATCAAATTGACCACATGCATAAAAAAAAGGGAAATTCATCTTTTAAAAGATGTAAGGGTCTGGGGGGGCAGATGTGATTCGGATCACCTTTGCATAAGTAAATTAAACTGGCAAGATAAAACACCCCCAGGGAAATGACCCAATATAATGTAGGATCCTCAAGTCAAAACAAGCAGTTCAGGGTCCAGTCCTAATAAATGGTGTTGCGGCTTGGGGGGTGAGTGCGGAAGAATGCTGGCGAAAAAAATATTGGTGAAAAAAGGGTATTAGGAAAGAAGGAGCAAATCAAAAACTGGAAAATAAAACTCTGGGGAAATGAAAAAAGGGAAAAAAAGGGAAAGCAGTTTAAAAAATAAAAATAGAACTCCAAAGCCATGGGAAAATACAAAACTACGAAAGTGAAAAAAAAATAAAGTTGAAAAAGAAAATCGTAGAAGATCGAAAAAAAGCGAGGAGCTCGGAAAAAAATTGGGGGATCTTTCAATATCACAAAAAGCTGAGAAAATAAGAATCTGGGTTGATAAAATAGTAGTAGCTTCACTAATGTTGGACCAAATGGAAAAATGGATGGAATACTTCAGGAACTCTGAACAGACCAACCCCAAACCCCAGATATCACGCAGAAATTTTCGGACATCCTTTAAAACCATCCAGGAGGATTAGTAAAACCCTTAAAAATTTAAAAAAAAATGGGGGGAAAAAAGGGCCAGATTTATTCAGCAGACGGGAACATCCTCACAAAAATTGTTAAAATTTTTGAGAATCTGGGGGACCAAAAACCAAAACTGGAAGAAGGATCCCGGTGAAACCCAAAGAAAGGGACCTTCAAAATGTGCTTGGGGAATAATGCTTTGGGCAGTACCAAAATACTAACAAGTCATCCTGGAAACTGAGGGGTACCATCGATATAAACTGAATGAACAGGCAGGCTTCCGACCAAAAAGATCCTGTGCTGACCAGATAAACCCCTTACTATAATAAAAACAAAGTATTGAATAAATCCCCCCTTTATTCGGGTTTGTTGATTTAGAAGGCTTTTTACAGTATTGTAAAAACCCTTTGGGAAAATTTAAAGAGGCATTATGGGAAAAGAAAATATTAACCTAATAAAAAAACATAACAGAAAGAAATGTAAGTTCTTATGAAGGTAAAAGATCTTTGGAATAGAAACAGGGTGCGTCGGGATTCTTCTTCCCTTTTTTTCTTACTGACAAAACTGGATTATGAAGACTATAACCCAAATGGGAAACAAAGATCGACAGGCAACTAGATGATCTGGGTTCGCGATTATAGCCCTTCTTCATAAAAAAATCAGATGGGATAAGCTTAACACATTGTCAAAGGGCCCCCAACTGGGCGACATTCCTGGGAAAGCAAAGATTTAAAAATTAACCAAGCAAACGCACTCGTCTCCGAAATCCCCCCAAGGTAGAATCTCCCATTTGGGGGCAACTAACGAATTTGGGAAAAATGAGATGTTAAAAAAAACAGAAGGGAAGGGCTTTCATTCCCGGGAAAAAATTTAAGTCAAAATAAATCTAGAACAAAAATTCGGGTATTTCTCAATGTTAAACTTCTACTGGGTGAAAAATGGGAAAAACTAAAAAAATAATAAAATTGAAGCATTCATCAACTTTTCTGCCAGAAAGGGGAATAAAATGGTATGTAGGGCCACAAAGAGAACTTTGGAAGAACAGCAGATTCCCCGTGAACGCAGGTTAAAAAAAACCTGGCCTGGAAAAGGGCACCTTTGCAAAAAAAGGCGGGAAATTCGAAAGGGGCCCGCCTGGAGCCCCGGGGGCAGCGGAAAGGGGGAAATACATGGGGGAATTTGGGAGAATCAACTAAAAAAAAGAGCTGGGGGGGGCTGCAGGGGAAAAGCTAGAAATAGGAAGCTTTCCAAGGGTTGGGTTGGGGGTATGCCCCCAACCCGGGTAAAAACAAAAAGAGAGAGAGAGGAAGTCAATGAGGGGGCTGGTTAATGAGGGGCTAGTTGGGGGCTATCAATGAGGGGTTGTTGGGGGCTAGTCGGAGGGTGTTGAGGCAAAAACAATGAGGCTAGTTGAGGGGGCTAGTCAATGAGGGGGGTATCAAAGGCTGGTCTGGGGCGTCAAGGGGGCTTCTGAGGGCTAGTCAATGAGGGCAGTCATAGGGGGTTCAATGGTGGCTAGTTTGGGGGGTTAGTCAATGGGGCTAGTCAATGGGCATCATGAGGGGTATCGGGGGGCTAAGTGAGGGGCTGTTGAGGGGCAAGTGAGGGGGTGTCAAAGGGGCTAGTCAAGAGGCTAGTCAATGAGGGGTGGGGTGAGGGGTTTTGGGGGTTGGGCTGAGGGGGTGGGCCCTCGTCCCGGGGCTTCTGAGGGCTATCAATGAGGGCTAATCGTGACTAAAATTTAGGGTTAGTCAATGGGGCTGGTAAGAGGTGTCAATGAGGGGTAGTCATGAGTGGCTAGTCAAAGGGGGTGTCAATGAGGGGCTATCAGTGAGGGCTATCGTAGGGGGTGGGAAAAAGGGCTAGTCAAGAGGGCTAGTCAATGGGGGCTAGTCAATAGGGGCTAAAGGGGGGGGCTGGGGTTTAGGGGGTGGGCGTGACGTCGGAGGCTGGTGGAGGGCTGGTCAGTGAGGGGCTGGTCGTGGGGGCTGGTCAGTGAGGGGGTGGTCGGGAGGCCCAGTCAAGAGGGCTGTCAGTGAGGGCTAGTCGTGAGGCTGGGGGTTTTGGGGCTAGCAAAAGGGGCTTTTGAGGCTAGTCGTGGGGGGTATTAATGAGGGCTCTAATGAGGGGCTGGTTTGAAGCGTTAATTTTAGGGCTGTTTTAAACTGTTAGTGTGATATTAATTGGGGGACAGTTAATGGGGTTATTTGGTTTTGTAAAGATAAGGTTTGTGGTTCCCCAATACTGTGTTTGGGAAATTGTATTTTGAGACTTTTAATTTGTTTATTATCTTTTTTTCCATTTTCATTGGATCCCGTCCTTCCTGGGTTTTTTAATTCTTTAGTTACGTGATGGAAGCAAAAACACTCTTTCTGGGGGATATAGCAAATAAGCATGGAGTATATGCACAAATATACCTCAATACCTCATTCTTCTTCTTCTTCAAAGTCTCCATATCGACCACGTGTTAACCACCTGTGTGATTTGAGTGATCTGAGCCTAAGAGTGATTGTAGTTTAGTGTGTCCATTAAGTAGCAGCACTTCCAATTTCGCTAAGCTTTTATTTACTAGTATAGCTTCTGGGTCCTACATCAGTCTCCTCTTACGACATGCGTTGTACGTCGTAGTGGTACTATTCTGTGCTCCTTTCAGCCCCTGCACCAGACGGGGAAACCTCCATTCTAAAGTACACATAAATCAACAGACAACCAACTTTAGTTTGTGCATGCTCGCAAGGGGAGCAAAGAATAGTAACACTGCGACCTACAATGTATGTCGTAAGAGGCGACTGATGTAGGCCTAGGGAAAACTATCCTAATAAATAAAAAGGTCGCAGAAATTGGATGTACTGGCCACTTGTAGACGCATAACTGGTATAATGTACAATCACCTTAGGCTCAGATCATATATAAATCACAAAGAGTGGTTTTTAAAAAGTTTTTCGATATAAGTGTTGAAGTCGAAGAAGAACCTGGACCATGCGCATATGTAGCGAGTTCACTAACAACTGCGCTGATGTGGCTCTCATTTTCATTTCCGTCCCGAATGAGACATAAGCCTGCAGCTTATCACTAACATTAATATTAGTTTTTCCACTTCCACATTTCTAATGGAACAGGTTGCTGAGATTATCCATCACGCTTTATCCGTGTTCCTTCTATATAGTTACTGAAACAACACTAACTTTTTAAAATGGAATATTAGATTGTTAGCTCCCCCAATCCAACTAATCCTACTAATCCTCCCCATTGATGATCTGATGGATCCTTGTCCCATGGGATACACATTTGTATAGACTGTGTAGTGATGCGATTTTATGAACAAAGAAAACCCCATTTTGTTATTTTCACACACACTGAAGTATTGTGTCAGATTTGATTAGTCACATGGGAGGTTATCAGAGCTGATTCAGACCAGGTCCGTAAAAGGAGTTATCTGTTCTTACTAGTATTGTTCTATTTAGCGTAAGCCTTTGGGAGTTGACCAGAACGTCGCATTGATTTCATCTTACTAGTATTTTCTATTAGCAAGCCTTTGGGAGTTGACCAAAACGTCGCATTGATGTCATCGTCCACAGGGAGTTTATTCATTGAAATACATAGAGTGCTCTGTAACGTGGCGAGTCACCAAGTTAAATAGATATAAGATTCAGACCTTTGTCAACGGATGTCTTTGGCGGATTCTCAGACTGAGATGGTATGATAGAGTTGTAAACACAGACCTGTGGATAATAGTAGGACAAGAACCGATGATGACCCAGGTTAAGAGGAGAATATGACTATGGGTCTGGCATACCATACGGAAGATACAGTTGAGTATCACTAGACAAGCACTTGAGTGAAACCAGCAAGGAAAAGGGAAACGACGACGTCCTAAACAGACCTAGAGACGAAGTCTTCTTGAGGAACTGATGAGTGCTAGATTATCCTGGGAAATCATAAAGAAAACAGCCAGAGACCGGGAAAAGTAGAGAGCAAATGTTGAGGCCCTATGCTCCACGAGGAGCGGAGATGAATAAGTCGTCACATAGAGCCAACACTGACATACGGATGCGAATCATGGACAGTAAACAAACAGATAAAAAAATATCTGAAGGCTACAGAGGTGTGGTTTTACAGAAGAATGATGAGAATCCCATGGGCAAATGGGGAGTTGTTGAATGAAACCAAGACACGAGCAAGCTATTATCAATATAAGAAAGAAGTAGTCATTATTTTCGATCTTTGACATTGAAACCGCTGTATCTGAAAAGTAGTGCTTGTTATGGTATACTGTTAGGCAGTAATCGTGTTACATGACCGAACCATTTGTTTTATTGTTTCTTAATATTCTCTAGCACTGATGTTGTTCCTACTAAATCTCTAATATTCTCTAGCACTGATGTTGTTCCTACCAAATCTCTAATATTCTCTAGCACTGTTTTGTTCTACCAAATCTCTAATATTCTCTAGCACTGATGTTGTTCCTACCAAATCTCTAATATGATCTAGCATTGATTTTGTTCCTACCAAATCTCTAATATTCTCTACACTGATGTTGTTCCTACCAAATCTCTAATATTCCAGTACTGATGTTGTTCCTACCAAATCTCTAATATGATCTAGCACTGATGTTGTTCCTACCAAATCTCTAATATTCTCTAGCACTGATGTTGTTCCTACCAAATCTCTAATATTCTCTAGCACTGATGTTGTTCCTACCAAATCTCTAATATTCTCTAGTACTGATGTTGTTCCTACCAAATCTCTAATATTCTCTAGCACTGATGTTGTTCCTACCAAATCTCTAATATTCTCTAGCACTGATGTTGTTCCTACCAAATCTCTAATATTCTCTACCTGATGTTGTTCCTACCAAATCTCTAATATTCTCTAGTACTGATGTTGTTCCTACCAAATCTCTAATATTCTCTAGCACTGATTTTGTTCCTACCAAATCTCTAATATTCTCTAGCACTGATGTTGTTCCTACCAAATCTCTAATATTCTCTAGCACTGGTGTTGTTCCTACCAAATCTCTATATGATCACACTGGTGTTGTTCCTAAATCTCTAATATTCTCTAGCACTGATGTTGTTCCTACCAAATCTCTAATATTCTTATACTGATGTTGTTCCTACCAAATCTCTAATATTCTCTAGTACTGATGTTGTTCCTACAAATCTCCTAATATGATCTAGTACTGAATTTGTTCCTACCAAATCCTAATATGATCTAGTACTGATGTTGTTCCTACCAAATCTCTAATATCTCTAGTACTATGTTGTTCCTACCAAATCTCTAATATTCTCTAGTCTGGTATTTTCCCTACCAAATCTCTTATATGATCTACCTTTATGTTGTTCCTACAAATTCTAATATTCTCTAGCATGGTGTTGTTCCTACTAAATCTCTAATATTCTCTAGTACTGGTGTTGTTCCTACCAAATCTCTAATATTCTCTAGTACTGGTGTTGTTCCTACCAAATCTCTAATATGATCTAGCACTGGTTTTTTTCCTCCCAAATCTCTAATAATCTCGTTTTAAATTATCTCTCATTTACTCCTATTTTCTTCAGACATTTCGTCACTGTTATAATTTTTCTGTTTTCATTTGCTGAAAGTTCCAATTTTGAAAATTGATAACAAAACAGCTGAAATGAAGATCATATTTATAAGTTTTGTTTTCTGTGTAAAGATACAAGTTTGAAATCTATATATATACAATAGGCACGAAGAAAATTAATCTACACTCTTTTCCTGACAACTATATTTAGCAACATGTAATCTGAAATTGTAAAAAGTGTACAGAATACATTAATAACACTGGGCTTCT
This sequence comes from Arion vulgaris, assembly GCA_020796225.1. NCBI lineage: Eukaryota > Metazoa > Mollusca > Gastropoda > Stylommatophora > Arionidae > Arion > Arion vulgaris. The sequence continues at coordinate 7,449 of JADZMA010003026.1, forward strand.
TCTTCTTCTTCTTTTCGTTCGTTCTTTGACACATTTTAATCACTCTTTGTGATATGTGTGATTTGTCAAGAACGTGTATACGTTGTACATTGGTAGACCCCTAAACGCATAGACTTCTACATGTTTATGACACATGCATCCGATTTCAGTCAAACCTCCTGAATCGCCTCTTACGACATGCATGGCAGGTAACAGTGGTTCTATTCTTTACACCCCAAATTTGGGTCCTGTAACCACTCGGGCGGTATACAGTCTTTGACCTACACATATTTAAATTGACCAACATAGAGGGCATAAGTAAATAATATCAACATTCGTAAAATGAACAATGCTTTCTTTACAACATACATTCTCATATCAAAGTTGAAATGTGATTTCTTCAGACATATACAAGATGACAGATAGCTAAATGTTTTCACAGAAGAAGATAACGAACAGTCCAAGACGAAAACTGCTTTCTTTGCTAGTGCTGAGTTTGACAAGATAAATGTATACACTGAAGAAGAGAAATATTGACAGTACTAGTCTGTGGGCTGTCTTCTCCAGAAATTCTGCAGCTGAAATAACAAATGTACACAGAATATATACAAAAGTATACCGAGTAAAGAACCAAATACATTTGTTCTTCAACTTACAATTACGTTCTTTACCAGTTTTCAATTATTTTGTTTAAAGTGCGCAGAAGAACAAATTTGAACAGAAGAAAAAATATCTGCAGTCTTTTTCGGTTAACTATGTTTAGCCAAATTTAATTTGAAATTTTAAAAAGTGTACAGAAAACATTGATAATCTTGTGCTGTCTGTTTTATTTTGAAATATTTAATTAATTTTTTTAAGTGTACAGAAAACATGGATAATCCAGGGCTGACTGTTTTTTATTTTGACATATTTCCTCTGATATAAAAGAAAGTGTACAGAGCAGAAAAAGCATCGACGACATCAAGACCAAACTCAGTAGCTCATGAAATAACATCATTTACAAGATACATTGAAGTAAAGCAAGAACAAGCTCAGTGAAATGAACATCAATTTAAAGATACATTGAAGTAAAGCAAGATCAAGCTCAGTTGAAATGAACATCAATTTACAAGATACATTGAAGTAAAGCAAGACCAAGCTCAGTGAAATGAACATCAATTTACAAGGATACATTGAGTAAAGCAAGACAAGCTCAGTGAAATGAACATCAATTAGATACATTGAGTAAGCAAGACCAAGCTCATGAAATAACATCAATTTTTCAAGATACATTGATAAAGCAAGATCAAGTCATGAAATGAAATCAATTTACAAGATACTGAGTAAGCAAGACCAAGCTCAGTAGCTCAGTGAAATGAACATCAATTTACAAGATACATTGAAGTAAAGCAAGACCAAGCTCAGTACCTCAGTGAAATGAACATCAATTTACAAGATACATTGAAGTAAAGGAAGACCAAGCTCAGTAGCTCAGTGAAATTAACATCAATTTACAAGATACATTGAAGTAAAGCAAGACAGCTCAGTACTCAGTGAAATGAACATCAATTTACAAGATACATTGAAGTAAAGCAAGACCAAGCAAGTAAAGCAAGTAAAATGTTACTTATACAAGGGGATGGACAAACTTGATTCTCTGCATGGAGTTCATCCTTGACATGTTTGTCGTCCTGATTGGTTGACTGATAGACCCATCATCATACTTCGTGAGTAACCATGTGTGCTCGATCTCTTTCTTCATTGAGATCTAGCTGCAGTAAACGAACTCCAGCACCGGCGCGGATCCCCGACATAATTTTGAAGATGGTGAAGATATTTTTGTAAAAATTTTTAAATTTTTAATTTTTTTCTTATGAATTTAGTCAATCAAAATGTTTTATCAAAAGTCTTTTTCCCAGGGAGGGGCACTACCCCCACCCTCTCCCTATCCTGTCTTAACATGTGGCGGCCATGAATTTGCTCTGTCTTATGTTTATGAAAGGGTTCCTTTCCCATAGTCTAACCGGGCAGTCTGTTTTTGTTGGGAAATGGAGGGTTTGGAGAAAACTATTTGCCAGAACTGTGTTTGAGAAATAGGAGCACTTATCCAATAATTGACACAATCGTAAAGATACGGTTTGCTTGGCCGTGGCCCCTGCAACATACATGGCGACTAGCTCAGACAGGAAATCTAAAATTCCCTGTTTAATAGGTACTGATTTTTGTATATGTTTGATGAACACTATAATTTTTTTTCAATTTTACTCATTTCTATGAGTTTATGGTTATTTATTGACGAAAATGTTAATAATATTGATATTCGTTAGCTTTAAACTTAACTTGTAGTAACATAATATAACCTTGATTTAACATGTTGTGTTGATTTTAAAATGAATTTGTCGTTATCTAATAATACTGAAATGCGAGGATCACGCGACAGTTGTGGTATTATTTCTGAATTATTACCTGTCCCCGCCGGTCGTATGTTATCTCAGGCCACGGCTTGGCTTGAGGTATTTCTAATCTGCTATATAACTTATACATCACATCTTCTCTCTGGTAACTAATTCAACATAATTGTAAACCAGTCACGCTATCTCTTCAAGAAGCCAACAACGTCAAGTGAATGTACCACTGCTCAACGCCACGATTACGTGATGGTATGCTCCCCTCTCATCACACACACGAGCGCACAGACGTAGCCAGATAAAATCTACCACAATCTAATATCGAGGAACGAATATCTTAACCTGCAGGTTAACGCGCCATATCTTTTACCGGATATCAGGTGTCAGTACATCTGTTTGAAATTTTACCGATTATTTATTAGGTCGAAACTAGGATGTTCAGTGCTTATGAACCGAAGCTGCGTATTACGTTATCGACGCGATCACGTACAACACAACGAGTGGCGTATATATATATATATATTTTCTCCCAAACTCAAGTGGTGGCCCTGTACAGACTAATATCTGCTAAGTGGGTAGGATCGAAGGAGAGCTATTTGAATTGGTAGAAGGGTAGGTATACATGTCTGATATGA
>JADZMA010003027.1:0-10446 GCA_020796225.1 Arion vulgaris
CTTGGCTGTCGGGACCCCTTTAACCCTTTCGGCGCTTTTTTAATAAAAGAGTGATATATAAAATTGTTAATAAAAGTAAATACAATGCTGAAAGACATAAATATTAATGAAAGTCTGAGCAAAAAACATCATAGCTACATTATTAAAAAATTCTAACTGTAGTACGGGATTTTTAAAAGCGTTGTAAAACAGGGAAATAGAGAGCGGAGGAATTTAATGCTAGTGCAGTCGCATAAACTGTTCAGATTAGATTTTTCTTTTATGCCCCAACAGAAAAATCCTGACCTTACTGTGGATTGAACACAGGTCCCCTTAGATTATAAAACCAAAACGTGAATATTAAACCCTTTGAGAGACATTCAGAAATAGATGATGATGATGAATTGTTTTATTTGAAAGTGGGGGTTTTTTTGTGTCGGGTATTTATCTTAACAATAATTAGATACCAGGCAAACTGTTTGTGCAGCGAGAAAGCTGGGATCAATCAAATCATGCTTAATTCCCATGGTATTTTATTTTTTATATTATAATGTTTCATTTTTATGAAATTCAGTCAGACAAGATGAATTTAATACACTGTTTTTATGAAGAAAGAAAAATCTGGGTAGAGAATGTTGTTTTGTTGAATTAGATATCTGTGTAGAATGATAAGTGTTGTTTTAATTTAAAACATAAATCTCTGTAGAGGATGTGTTGTTTCTATAAATATAAAATATCTTGTAGTTTCTTCTTCTTCTTCAGCGATTCTGGTCATCGCTTAATTTACTGTGGACCACAAACTGGGCAGACAGCTTCAGGTCTGTCAGGTTTCCCAAAGCTTAGTTTTCAGGTCGACTGGGTGTGGCCACATGTTGCTTCTCAGCTCACACAGAGAGGACAGTCTTGCAGGATATGCTCTGGTGTCTGTTCTGCCTGCTGACACTGGGAGAGAGCTGTTTGACTTTTTCCCTAGTCTGTAAAGTGTTTTTGAGTCCGAGTGTCGGTGCGTAGTCGAAATATAATGACCTGGTCTGTTCTGCTTAGGTCTTTGAAGTCTTTTCCATAATCATATCCAGTGTTTGTCTTAGTCTACTGCAGATTTTCTCTGTATGAGGTTTTGCCCCTCTTGAAAGAAAAGGGGTGGTAAATTTGCTTTTTGGGCATTTGCCCTCCTTAGCTAAGACATCAGCACTCTCATTGCCTGAAATGCCACAGTGAGATGGAATCCACTGCAAGTGAATTTCTGCCTTTTCTGAAAGCTGGCAAGTTCTCTTTGTAGTTTTGACTGTGCTCAGTGGATTTAGCCTCCAGGGCTTGTATAGCTGACAATGAGTCTGTAAAAATACCATCTCGCTTGCAGCTGCTTGCAGCTTTGCGCTATTCATGTGCTGGCCATCAGGAAGGGCTTGAGTTCTGCTTTGTAGTTGGAACATATTCTTCCAGTAGGAGCCGCTAAGAACACTGGTAGCATCTGGGTGCCTAATGTCACCCCTGCTCCACCATTCATGTTGCCTCCATTGCCGATCCATCTGTGAAATTCTTTCCAGCTGTCTTCAAACATGTAATGGAGATGTTCCATTGTAATTGCTTTTTCACTAGATTAGGCTCGGCATCTTTGTTTAAAAATTTTGGGGATGGAGGTTGAGTAGTTTAGTGGTACTGGTCTGGTTAGTGATCAAGCAATTCTTCAGGTATGGAATTATGATTTAGTAGTTCAATTTGACTTTCCTATTTCTTTTGCTTTGTGGTTTAGACTTGTGAGCTTTAGTCTGTTCTTTCATTCACCGCCTTTTTTATCAGTGGATGGTGGGGCATTCTTTTGATCCTTAAAGTCTGTGAATCACTTTTCTCCTTCCTGTCTTAAGGGCTGGATGTTGCTGCCTTTTCCATTTCTAAAATTTTGGTAGATTTCATGGCTCCAAAAATCGCGACACCTGTTTTGTTTTTTTCCCAGTATCGATTTGTTTAATGGGCTGCTGATATCCATTCGATGATGCATATTCCAGGTCGGTCTAACTGCAAGTTACACCTGATCCAGGTTGAATATCAGCTCCCCAGGTGGTTCCAGCCAGCTTCGCATCACACTTTGTTTTCCTCATAGTCTTTCTGTTTGTTCCCCATTATGTGATGTTTCCATGTCAGACGACTGTCAAGCTTAACTCCCAAAAGGTTGGAGTATGGAGCAGGGCGAAAATATCGTTAAATTTCAGTCTGAAGTGTTCTTCCTTTGTTGACAATGAGAAAAGGGCGTTACTATGTTTTGCTCGGTTTATTTCTAGACCCCATTTGCCCCATTATGGCTGTTTCAGGCTGGCCTGGAGTTTAAAGATGCAGGACCGAAACTGGGGTGTACCACAAGCCAGATCATCAGCAGGAGAGAGTGTGATACATGTCTGGGCAGAGTTTGTGGCAGATCATTAATATATACAAGGAAAAGCAATGGGGACAGTACGCTCCCTGTGGACTCCTGCTCTTAATTTGAATCTGGGACGGGCACTCCACCCAATTTCAGATGCTTGTCTATGGGTGAAAGTCTTTATCAATAGTACATTCTCCCCCTATTCACTGTAAGAGCTTGAGTAGCAAACCATCTTTCCAGACTTTGTCGACGGCCTTAGACATGTCGAAGAACACTGTGGGTTTCTTCTTTTCTTGGAAGCCATTTTCTATGTCCTGTGCGCGGTATGCCACTTGGTCATCAGTGCTTCTATGCTGCCTGTAGCCTGTCTGGGCTGGATCAAGTTTATGGTTGGATTCTAAAAACCACTGGAGTCTAGTGGTTATCACTCTCTCCAGCATTTTTGCATGCAACTTAGCAACTTATAGGTCTGTGCTTCGGATCCTTTTGTCTTTTCCACTTTTGAAAATTGGGTGGTTGGCATTTTCCAGATTCGGACTCTCCCTGTCCCCAACTATTGTTAAAAATCTGGGTAGTAGACTCTGTGCAATTGGCCTTTTTGTTGAGCATGTCGTTTGATACTCCATCTGGTCCGGGGCCTTTTACGATTGAGCTTTTCGGCTTCTGAAAGCTCAGTCAGTGTGATGTCTCCCTCCATACAGGGTTCACTTGTTGCTTTTTTGAATGTAGCATTTATCTCACTTCATTCTTCCCTTGCTCCTGACTTTTGAGCATGAGCTTTCTTCTGAACACTGGGCCATCAGGGTGGCTGCTGGGCTTTCCTTGAGAAGTTGTTCTCCTTGCTGGAGAACTGTTTTCCCTCTAGATGGGTTTCATGTTCAGGGCTTTGTAAGTCTCCACAACTTTATATCTTTTCCATGTTCAAAGAGGCTCTTTCTTTCCAGGTTTTCCCCTGCTGGTTTCTTTCTCTAACATAAAGGGCCTTGCCCTTTTGTGTTGCATTACATTTTGGCCCCGTTGTGCGGTTCCATTGTATTTTGGCACTGCAAAGCGACCCTATGAGAACTTCCATCTCTGGTGTCCAATTGGCTTGTAGTTTTTCTCCTCCCTCTGGGTATACCCTTTTTTGCAGCATCTAAAATGGCTTTATTGAATGAACGTGCATCTCTGGCCACTTTTCCTGATTGATTAATTTCTTTACAGTACTTGTCTGCTAGTTTTTGGAATAGCTTCAGTCTCCTTTTGAAATTTCCCAACTAGGGCAGAGTTTGTAGTTCCTCCTTGTAATGTTATTTAGAGGAGTTTCACTGGTCTATAGTCACTACCTCCAATCTGGTGAACTTGCCTTTGTTATCCTGTGAATGTAAATCTGTAGAAAGCCAGATCTGGGGTGCTTGTTTTGCGCCACCGTGTGAGTAACATGTGTGAGGATCATCTGGGTGGTTAGAATGGTGAGACTTGGTGATCGCCATCTTCAAAGCTTCACCTCGAGGATCTAGCGTGTCCTGCCCTTGGTGATGGCTGTTGAAGTCTCCTACTATAACAAGTTGTCATCTTGAACTTGTGCTTCAAACTCAGTTTGAATGGAGGTGGTGAGATATATTGTATAGTGTCATCCTTAGTGTTGTTTAAGAGTTGAACACTTGATTCTTGCTCATCTGATTGGACCTGTGAGTTCAACTGCCGGTATGGAATTACGAAATAGTTTACTACTCCACCCATGTCTATTTTCTCTATCTAAAAGGGAAGGTTTCCCAAAACCTCTAATCTGAATCTATTTCCCGGATTAAAGGTCTCTCTTGGATACAGCAGTGTCAATCTTTCTGCTATGACGTTCCTCTAGCTCTGTTTTTGTTGTTACCTTCGCATTCCATTGCATAATTGAGGGTGAAAGTTTGTCCTTGCTGCCAGTAGTAATCCCTGTCCTCCTGGCTTTCAAGAATCAACAGGCCGCCAGTAGCTAAGGGTGGACCCCCTTGAGCAGGTCGGTTCCACCACCACCTGGCTGTTTCCCATGGTGGTGGCACCACAGTTATATAATATTTGCGCATGCCCTTTGAGTTGTTCTATTTCGATTCCTCCCATAATAATGGCCACATTCCGTTTCTGAGGACATCTTTTTTTTGAGGGTTGTTCTCTAGACAGTTGCAGTCCCTGCTGCGGATCTGTCTTTCCCCGGTTTTTTCTGGAGTCGTCCTACTCTAGATGACTAGCCTTCTGTTTCGGGCTCCAAGGCTTTTATGCAGGGTTGCTCCTGGACACTGTAGTTTAATCCCTTGTAGGGAAAGTGTCATAAAGTAGAAACAAAGACAAGAAAAGGGTGTCCTCCCCAAGAGAGAGAAGGACAAGTGCATTTGTCCCATAGCTGGGGATGGGGTTAGTTGCAGCCAGAGCATTTACCACTCGCCGTGGGTTTCACTGTCACCTTAGGCCCCCTCCTGCTCCCGCCTTTTGGTCTGGCCTCACCTTCAGTCTGTTGGCTTGGAAGCCTGCCAGGAGTTAGACTCCCCGACATAGCCTGAAGGATCCTAAAACACAAACCTCAACCCGATAAGGAGGCTAATATGGAGGGGTCTGTGTAGTTTGACAAGGTGTTTTTTAGTACTAAAAATTAGTAGTTTAATTTTAGTTTGAATATCTTCATTGCACTCCGGACAAGTCCAAAGGTGCTCCGATCTCCTTGCAATATCTCCACAGCATCCAGCACTAACACGTATGTTCGTTTCGATTGATGAACCTACTCTATACTTGTTGTGCTGTTCTGTTCGACCTCCAATCTTCAATCCCAGCTCTTGCAATCAAAGTTGGCATTGGATTGGTTTATGAAAATCTTCTTTGTGGTCACACTCTAGGGGTGTTCAGAATGTCACTTTTATCCATTGGGTGACCCTGATATGGTTGCAGACCCAGCCTGTCTGCTTTCTCATTACGAAATTAGTAGTAAGAATGATAAGTGTTGTTTGTAGTCAAATGAAATTGGTGGGGTGACAGTTGTGTCGTATGTTCCAGTGGAAGAAAACAAGGTTAAGTCAAATGAAACTAGAATATTGAACATTATTAGTGGTTTGACTTGTGTCCATGACAATTTGTGAGATGTCTTTTATACACACATCTGTACATTAGGCTTTCACAATTCTATCAAACCTTGCCTCTGAAGGTTGTGGGTGTGAAATCGACTGAAATGTTTTGTTAAAAGGTGCATTTTTTGGAGTTCCTAGGATTGTTGCAGAGCTAAATACGGCTTTATGTAATCATCATCAGGTGCTGCACTGCGTGCCGATCATCTTTGCGTCGTCCTTTCGACCCAAATTTTAATCACTCTTTGTGTATGTTTGATCTTTGTCAAGAACATGTCTTCGCATTGGTTTGGTGGCCCTAAACGCATAGGCTTCTACGTTTAGGACCCCGTGCATCGATTTCAGCAAACCCCTTAAATCGCCTCTTACATGCTGGCAGGGAACAGTGGTTCTATTCTTTACACCCCAAATTTGTGGTAACTGGCATAGCCGATCATGAATCTCCACAAATCTCTGTCTTTGGTGTTTGCTATCCCGCTCAGATGTTGAGCTCTACCGTGCCATGAAGTCAGGCATCTAAAATTTTCTCTTCTGTCCGTCTACCCTTGATTTTGCGGTTGTCACAATGTGTTCTAAACTTCCCTCTTCATATATGCCTGAAAATAATGACTGCCTCTTTGTGTAATACTTCGGCAAATGGTGTGCTATTTCTATGGGAAAAAAAACCGGCCATTGGGGTAAATCTAGTTCTATGAAGTCATCCATTCAGCCTAGATCAGTGAGACAGAAATATATCATAATTAATTTGATCAGAACAGACCAGATGGTCATTATTAATTGGCCTTCAAATTTACATTTTTAATCCCAAAAATAAATTATGGGTTTGCTGTCCAAACAGTTAGGTGGTCAAGTGTTCAAGACGAGAAAATGATATCCACATGTTATATTCACATCTTTAAACACAACAACGTCATAGAAAAACCAGACTCATTGTTAGACATTGAACAACGTGAACAAGAAGATACACATTTACAACACCACATTATTTGTGCATGTCTATTTTGATTTTTGGTTAGCATTAATTGTTCTCTTTGTTTTTTAGATTTTCACGAGTTAACTAATGCTCCTAATGCCTGTCACAGATGCATGCCCAAATTTGAGTATTTAAAAAAAAGGTAAGTGTGAAGTTGGTTAATTTTAACCATTGACGTTAGTATATTTTGGACATATAAAAATAAAAACGGCAGATTGAAAAGAAAGTTTAGAGAGTGTAGGATTTCCCAAAAAATATTTTGCAACATGAAAAGTGTATTAACTCTTAGTGGGCCAGAGCAAAAGCTATGTTTACAAATTTGTATTTAGAATTAAAAAAGCTCTTTAGTGTGGGTCTGGTAAAAGAGTGTGGGTCCTGAAAAGTTTGTTCCTGGTAAAGTAGTTGCTCCTGGTAAAAGTAGTGCGACTCTTGGTCCACAAAAGTTAACATCCACAAATAATAAATAAGCTAAAGGTAAGCTTTCCAGTCTACATACATATATTTATCACTGTTTCGGTTAGAAACATGGTCAATGAACAAACAGATTGGAAATAAATTAAAAATTTTAATATCGAGGGCATCTCCGGTAGTGAGCTCGATCACAACAAAACACACCTGGTTCAAACTCCGGCAGACAGTTTGGAATCAAATTTTGAGAATTCTGAAAGGTAAAAATAGACCTCACCGTTCAGAAAGCAATGGGAACTACGAATGATAAGTGATGCCATAAAATCAATTGTTTACTGTGGTTATAGGAAGTCCTGTAATAGATATGCCATGATTGTCATTTTTTCAAATGTGGATATACAGAAAATGACTAGGTCTGTAATGAAAAAGTGGATATCAGAAAAAGACTGGGTCATGTAATGAAAATGTGGATATACAGAAAATGACTAGGGTCATGTAATGAAAATGTGAATATACAGAAAATGACTAGGGTCATGTAATGAAAATGTGGATATACAGAAAATGACTAGGGTCATGTAATGAAAATGTGGATATACAGAAAATGACTAGGGTCATTGCATGAAAATGTGGATATACAGAAAATGACTAGGGTCATGTAATGAAAATGTGGATATACAGAAAATGACTAGGGTCATTAAGAAATGAAAATACAGAAAATGACTAGGTCATGTAATGAAAATATGGATATACAGAAAATGACTAGGGTCATGTAAAGAAAATGTGGATATACAGAAAATGACTAGGGTCATGTAATGAAAATATGGATATACAGAAAAAATGACTAGGTCATGTAAAAGAAAATGTGGATATCAGAAAATGACTAGGTTGCAATGAAAATATGGATAGTACAGAAAATGACTAGGTCATGTAAAAGAAATGTGGATATACAGAAAATGACTAGGTATTAATGAAAATGTGAATATACAGAAAATGACTAGGGTCATGTAAAGAAAATATGGATATACAGAAATTCTAGGGTCATGTAGAAAATATGGATATACAGAAAATACTAGGTCATAAAGAAAATGTGGATATACAGAAATGACTAGGTCATGTAATAAAATGCAAACTAATTAACAAGTACAAGTAAACAATCAGAGTGAAAGATATCTGCTCAAAGATTAGAAAAATACAATATTTTGGTCACATTAGGACATGACACTCTGTTGAAAACCTTCTTGAAGGAAGATAGAAGACAATAGAGCAAGGGGAGACAGAGATACAATTGGGAAGCTGGTGGGAAAGGTGGGTCAGAAAGTGGACAGACAATAATTTTTCAAGTGTATAGTCAGGACAAAAGACAGAACTTATTGGAGAGTTATTACAGTCAACCTTTGATGTGGACACAGCATATGGTTGATTGATGTTAACCTCCTTTGGTAGGGTCATTTATATATGTTTAATTATGTATTTTGTACTATACAAAACTGCAAAACATATTTATGTATAGTATGGTCTAAATGACTGCTAAAATGACTAATGTTGAGGTGTTGAATGAGATCAAGACACGGAGAAAGCTTATCATCAATATAAGAAGAGCAGTCATCATTTTCGGGCATGTGATGAGGAGGGAGGTTTAGAACACATTGTGACAACTGGTAAAATCAAGGGTAGATGAGACAGAGAGAGAGAAAATTTTGGATAGCCTGACTTCATGGCATGGTAGAGCGTCACCATCTGATTTGATAGCAAACACCAACGACAGAGATCCATGATCGCCTACACCAGCCAGCACGGCACCTGATGATGGTCTAAATAACATAAAACTACAAACTATTTTCAGATTTGTGAATTATTTTCTTTCATTTCAGATCATCCCCTACTATACATCATCTGGATGAAGCAAACTGTTCTGCAACTACTACAGTTTTGTCATCTTCAACTACTTTAGAGAGTCTGAGATAGATTTTCTCTTTATTAACGAGTGAGTCTTGTGTATTGACTGTGTGTGTCTCTCTCTCTCTCTCTCTTTGTCTTTACTCAGTTGGGCATAGGCCCTCAACTCAACATCCAGAAGTCTTCCTATCTCTAGCTATCTCTATATCCTCAGCTCTTCTTTATATGTTGATCTCTGCCTCCAAATCTCGTCTCCATGTATTTCTCGGCCTCCCCTTCTTTCGCTGTCCCTGGGTTCAGGCAAGGACCCTTCTCATTATATTCCCCTCCGATTTTCGCAAAGTGTATCCTATACAGCGCCAGTGTCTTTTTTTAACCTGTTCGTTCACTGGAATCTGTCTTGTTCTCCATAAGTTCCTCATTTGTGACCCTATCATACCATCTTATTCCCTCTATTCTAACTGCAGACACAGTTGATGAATGTTTGCAATTTATGACATTATTTTTAGTTGTTCTCATGTTTCTGACCCATACAGTAGAACTGCTTTAACATTAGAGTTAAATATCAGAATTTTTGTTCTAGATTTGATTTCTTTAGACTTCCATATGTTTCCCAGTGCAATGAAAGCTCCTCTTGCTTTCTGTATTCTTATTTTGACATCTCTATCTGTTGCACCCTCTTTGTCTACTTTGCTGTCCAAATATGTGTATGATTCTACCTCTTAGATAGGATTTCACCAGGAGATCAGTGTCGTTTACTGGTTAATTCTCAATATCTTTGTCTTTCCTTATGAATGTTCAGCCCTAGTTGCTTGGACTTTTGATTCAGTGTGTTTAGCTTATCCTGCATCTGATTTTGTGTATGGGACAAATCTACTAGTTAAAAAAGCGTAGAGAAATTGGATGTGCTGCTCTTCTTGAGGTGCATTACTGGCATAGTGTAGCAATCGCTCTTAGGCTGAGATCACATACAAATTACAAAGTGTGGTTAACAAGTGGTCAATATGGGCGTTCAAGAAGAAGACACAGACTGTGTAAATAACAGATATGAAAGTACTGTTTTTATTTGTTAAAATCAGATATGACAGTAGAAACATGTGCGAATGCTAGGATTCACTTCAGGAAACGTCATCCACATTTTATGCTGTACACAGAAAGACTTCATTTTCATTACAGGTGAGTCATGATAAACTGTTGATTGTTACAGAATTATGTGAGTTTGCATAACTTAGTAGCTGTGAATTGTTCTTAGAACCGGCAGAAGCTGTTCAGAATGTTGGTAACCTGCTGCCTTGCAGAGTCGGCTGGGACAGCCAAAGAGCTGACCAGTTAATCTGCTGAAACCAAACACTAAATCGAAGATTAGCACAGAGCTCCAAATGGCGCGGAATAATGTAGGCGTAAAAAATGGTTCTGCAAGGCTGTTTATATATCACAACAAGAAGGATCAAAATGACAGAAAATACCAATTGAAAAAGAAGAAGAATGTTGGTATAGTTAATTCACCCAGTCTCACAGAAGAAGCTGTTCAGAATGTTGGTATAGTTAATTCCCTCAGTCTCACAGAAGAAGCTGTTCAGAATGTTGGTATAGTTAATTCCCTCAGTCTCACAGAAGAAGCTGTTCAGAATATTTGGTATAGTTAATTCCTCAGTCTCACAGAAGGCTGTTCAGAATATTAGTATAGTTAAGTCACCCAGTCTCAAAGCAGAAGGCAACATATGTCTAACATACATGGATGCCCAAAAAGGGGG
>JADZMA010003028.1:0-10445 GCA_020796225.1 Arion vulgaris
TTAAAAGTTTGTCAAGAACATTATTTGCAAAAAATTTGAAAGGGACAAAAAGAAAATCTTATTTGACTATTGGAATACCATTTTTAAGAAAAAGTATTCCGCGAATAATATCTTGTTTGCTGCCGAGGGTGTCTGGCAATGGTTGACGCTACAGCTAGTTGATTTCATATGTGATTTATAAACTGCCCAAAAGTAGTCATGGCAACTGCATGGCGATTGTGTGTTTCACGACAACGGTTGGTTACAAAAAATCTTAGTAATTGCCTTCATCGCGCATTACAGTATGAAAATACATCACAATTGCCCAGAAGAAAATACTCTGATGAAAGATTATTTAGAAAGCTTTGGATGAAAACGAGACGACTTAAGGCGAGACCCACCAGATTTAATCGAAAATGGATATTCTCAAATTATAAACAAAAATTGTACGTTTAATGTTTATCAGTCTTTCTAGTTTGATATTTTTTTGAATTATGTGTTTATTTTTTAATAGTTTAAGTTATTGGTGTTCAATGAAGGTGGGTGTTCCAAAAATGACAGATTTTTGGTCCCAAAATATCTTTAGCTACCCTTTCAAATTATTCACCAAATAATGATTACCCCCTGAAAGAAAACTTGTACAATGAGCTGCCCCTTTAATCCCCCTTTTGAATAATCTCCTGAATCTGTCTCTGATTTCAGTGATGTTCCAAGATCCAGAAGGGCAGGTTTGATGAGGGGATTGTCTGAGCTAACTCCAGCGCTATGTGATATACTGTCCTGGCAGCAGGGTTTAGGTAATAACGGCAGGTTGCATCAACAGCATCATGTGGGGTTAAAGATGATGGGGATATTCTTCGCCTTTCGAACTTATTGGATGAGGACACTAAAATCGATGTTGAATCGAGCGATTTGGCGTTTGGAGTTACCGTTTTTCGCGAACTGATGCTAAGAGGAGAGTGTGTTTAATCAGCGATCTACAGGAACCATCAGTATGCATACTCTTCGATATCTTTTGGGGGAATGAGCACCTAGGGTCTTCGGAGTGCAATGACGCCAGTTTAGTAACCAATAACCAATACCAAAACCTTGAATAAGCATCAGGGCTGTGAATTAACCTACCAAGATAATTGTTTTGAAACTGAAAATTAATTTGTTGAATTACTGATTATATTTGAAATATTTGTGATAGTTATTCTTCCGAAAAAAATTCAATAGACGTTATTAAAGCAGCAAAATTCATGCGAATCAACATACATCTGAACTAAATCAGTGCCTAGCAATTATCGATAATGTTACGACGTCCATTTCGGAGTCAGAAATTGTTCATAGTTCGACAACATTGATGCAGACTGAATGTTTTGATATTGAAATGCAACAAAATGCCACGCCCTTTTACAATCAGAGAAAACTTTGGACATTAGAACCCTAACACATGATTCTGATGTGGATATGTTAGTGCCATGTTCTGATACAGATGTAAACAATCACCACACTCCCAGTGATGGGGAAGTTAGAAGGGTACTAGTTTGCTTGAGGGGCACAGAATTGTTGACATAGGTCTTCTAAATCAGAACATTGTTAAAAATTGGTATGTGCATTTTGTCAAAGGCTGTAGAGTTAATTGAAGTAAAGAGGAAAGGACTTGCAGTACTTTCATTTATGTAAAATATAAACTGCAATGAACATAAACCTTCCTTTCAAGTAGTCAGCTTTTGTGGGAAATGAAAGATAAATCTTATCAAAGACGAGCAGTTTTGCAATGCGCTGTATTGGCTGCAGTCACACCGACTTCAAACTTCTGGGGCTAAGGATTTCCACACCCATTAGGACACATTTGCAAAGATATTATATTGAAAGGATTGAGAATGCTGCAAAGAGCAAAATTATTAGTATGAGAAATGCTTCTGTTCAAGAGTTTGAAAGCGCAGAAAGGGGCGACAACATGTTCCGAACATCGATGTACGTGATGGTACCTGGGTGACTAGAGGCATACATCTAATGTTGGTACCCCAACTGTTATTGGTCTGCAAAATGAAAAGTACTGATACTCATACAAAGAGTAACATTTGCAAATCTTGTCTGTACTGGAAGAAACAAGACCAAAACACAGAGGATATTCAACCTGGACATTTTATGAATAAATTTTTTGAAAGGACATTCTCCGCATAAAAATCCCAAAATACAGATGAAAATGCTTTTGAAGCAAGAAGAGCTAGGAGACGAAGGCGCCTTGTCGGAATGAAGAACAGACAGAAAGAGAGGATCAGCCATATTTTGCTGGGGATATTGAGCTTATCAGGTAGGATTTAACATTTTTTAAACAAAAACTTTCACGAAAATCAGCTGTGACTCATCGTGTGTGATATTTGCTACAATTTTAAAGCTAGGGGTTATCAATTGAAATACATATAGCCAAACTATCCTTTATAGCGTGAACCTACTTTGTTCTAAGTGGTACATAAACAGAGATATTGCTGTTCTAAGTTGAAAATTTTTACTATTTAGAAGGATCATATTGCAAGAGTCATATTTACAAAAACCCATTATGTTATATATTTTTTTGGGGGTTCACGCTATAATTATAGGTGTTAATGTGACATCATATGCTGGTTTGGTATTTTTTAGCACTTTTATGTTAGTGAAATCCTCGCACGATGGGAAGGGGGTTTTGCTTTAAATTATTTTTCATAACTTCATGATAATATTTTTTTAAATCAATAATTTAAATTGTAGACTAATTGTGTTTATCAAGACATTATTCATACAACATGTGGCCAAACTATGACAACATGTTTAATTTTTTTCTGTGGGAATTTAAAGGGATACCTCATGTTCTGGGGGTCCCCGCCTTAAATCATTTATATTGCACCAGACGTTCGGGTGTCAACAGGTACCCCTAAATGATGTTAGGAACTCTTGAATCAATTAAAAGTCTTTTTTGAAAACAAAATGATTCTTTAGATAGATTTATTGAAAGGTTATAGCAATATTGCTAATCTGACAGAAGTATACAACAAACTTAATGAAATAAACTTAAAACTGTAAGTAAATGATTCTAATTTGATCAGCAAAGCAATTATTTCTGCGTTCATGTCAAACTTGGTTGTATTAACTTTTCCCCAATTTTATCAGTTTTAAAATCTGTCTTCAATGGAAACAACTGATGTCGATATTCTGGTTCATAGCCAGCTTTTGGAAGCACGAAAAGAAGATTTTACAATAAGTTTCATAATTTACTCAATATGGAATCCAGATTGGTCAGAACATCTTAAATACAAAAGTTTTCCCGTTTAAAAACAACTGTTCATTTATGACGCGCAGAAAATAGAAATTTCTTCGATTCTTACCGTGGTTTAAAATTTCTATGAACCAATATTTTTAAGTTAATACAGGATTACTATGTTTTAGTTTTTTCCCATTCTGGACGCGATCAGATGGGTAGAATCTGCTCCTTGCCGACACTTGCGGGCAACCCAACGACTAGGAATGCTAACCTAAAAAAAATCTTTACAGAACCAGATGCACCAGGTCGTAAGGCGCATAACATGGTGCAGTGACCCTCAAAATGAGGAATGGAACGATTCATGGTCGCCGCTCTGCCCCCTAGATTTAGCCAAAGAGAAAGAATTTTGGGACCAACCATCACGAGGGTGACCAAAACTAACTGCTCGGGATAATGCTGTCACTGGTGCTAAAGCAAAGGAGCGGAAGGAAAATCTTGCAGATCAAACCCCACCAGACTCAAGAGATTCAACATAACGATGGAATCCCGGGACGTTTACACCAAAAGCAGGCCCAAGCAGTAAAAATTGACCTTTCATGTATTCGGGAAACACATCAAACCACCCACACAGATTCTCTGTTCGTGGTTATCAGTTATACAGATAAGGCCACACGAGGGTGGGTTGGGGGGGAGAGAGCTGAAAGGCGTGAGCAACAAATACACCATGAAACAGATAGAAGTCAGCACAAATCTCTCTCTCTCTCTCTGCCTTTTACCCTGATTGGTTTGGTAGCACAAATGGAAGCAGAAATCATAAAAATGGACACCTTTGTAGACAATAACAGATTCGAACTAACAGAGCCTTATGCTGGAAACCATGACACTGCCCAATACAAACTCTCTAGTGGGGGAGATTTTAAAGTCATCAGAAAGGTGGGGATCCCAAACCCACCAATGTAAAGGCGGTGGAGGGTGGGGGTTAGAACAGTTGAAATAGATAACAACTTGTAGCTCAGGAAAAGACTGGATGACCCACCACCCATTTTTTTAAAGGAGATAGAAAGAATATCCCAGACCCAGAGCCGGATTAGCATAGTGGGCAGAAGTAGCAAATGCTAGGGCCCCGCGTTTTGGGGGGCCCCCTCTGGAGCTGTTGTCACTAGTCATAAACAAGGAACCAAGTTTGGGAGGTGGGTAATAATTCCCCTTTCATTTTTTTTTATTGAGGTTAGGGAAGGTCATGTTTACTCATCTGGACTTAATTGGGCGGTCACACTGAGCTCATTAACAACGTAACAGTTTTTTACTTTTGTATAGAGTGTCTCTGGTAACGCTTCAATAAACGAAAACTTGAAAGCTTGAACAAAAGAACAATTAAATTTGACTCAAACCCAGTTCAAGTCTCTGTTCGTTCAGAGATTTTGGCGCGAAACTTAGTTTAAATAAATGATTTGTATGAAATATTGTTCTAAGACATGAGCAGATCTGGAAAATCAATAATTTCATGTCATTAAATGTTTTTTTGAAAAACTGTTTTGGCACTGATAGATCCCAGAAAACAATGGAGGGCCAAATGATTAACAGAAAACTTGGACACACTTGAAGGACCCGCAACAAGAACCCGCAAACAGAGCTGCATAATTTTTGCAGAGAGCCCAACGGACACAGAGAGTAATTTTTTTATTTGTTCTGCTAACTTTGAATGTATTTAAATCCCCCCATCTTGTTATTTTATTATTTTTTTATTTTACATAGCTAATTTTATGTTTCAGTGAGAAATTCATTTTTAAAAATAGTTTCTATCATTTTTCGTTTTCAATGAATTCAAATTTTTTAAATCAGAGTTATAGTCATTTTAAATGGTTAAATTCGAAGCACCCTGTATATAATATATCATCATGAGTAAATAGTTATATCATAAAACGCTGTCCAAACTTTCACATTTATATTTTATATTAGTAGAAAGTAGAAGAATTACATTTTATTTGTAAATTCATTTCTTCCAGATTGAGATAGACATCATGAGCAGCAGAGCCAGAGATACGGGTCGACATTACGTTTTGGGAAGTGCAAAGGTAAAGCCAAGATGAAAAGGAAAATATAACCAAGTTCTTGTATCAAAAACACGCAAGCTGTCTGAATTTTTTAATGTCGCGTGTAATGGTGCTGAATCCAAAGAAATCGAAGCAGAAAATATAGAAGTCGCGTCTCACAGTATAGTAGATGAAGATAGTGATATAGAACAATCATCATTACCAATATTAAGATCAGCAACTCTTCACGATTTAGCCACATTTTCCACAAGACAAACTGAAGTCGAATGTACAGAAAGTCCTTCCAATTTAGCCATACATTTTCAAGCCAAAAGAGAGGCAGAAAGCACAGCAATGCTTCCAATGAACAACATCTTCTACAAGCCAAAAGCACAACGAAAATAAAATGTACCAACGATATTGGTGAATGGCCAATCAACTTCAATCGAGATTATTGGGTTGCGAAAGGAAGCAGCGAAGTGCAAATATGAACAGTGATTTCTTGTCTTCCCAAAAAAACATGATAAGAAACAATCCACGAATTTGTCGAAAATCGTTTTTCACATATACACATAAACCAACAAAAAAAACTCATGTGAGAGATTGGTTGTGTTATTCAGAAACTAAAGGACAACTTTTTTGTTTTGTTTGCAAAGTTACTGATTCAGACTGTTCTCACGTTTACGAAAGAAAGGGTTTGACGATTGGAAAAAAGCAAAAATTTGTTGAAAAGACATTAAGAAAGCACCTCCCATAGACAAGCGATAATTTCTCTGTTAGTTTCAAAGAAAGATGTTCGTGTCGATTCTCAACTTGTAAGCCAAATTGAGACCGAACAAACATATTGGCGGACACTTTGGAGCGAATTACTTCAGTAATCCAATTTAGCAGAACGAGTCTTGCATTTCGGGTAGGGGTGAAATTATTGTCACCTAATAATGGAAATTATTTAGGATTGTTGGAATTAATAGCCAAAATTTTACATTTTTCTGGCTCAGTATATAAATACTTATGCAAATAAAGGAAAGGGACATACATCATACTTATCAAAAACAAAATGTGAGGAATTTATCCATCTAATTGCATCAAGCTTTACTGGGTCATATTATTTTGCAAATTAAAAATGCAAGTACTATTCCGTATCACTGGACTCTACTCCAGACATTTCGCATGTGGACCAACCCCACCTAATAGTGGGTGTTGTTTACCATCTGGACTGGAAAGGTTTGTGAAATTCTTGGATATGAAGGTCATACTGCTGAACAACTCGCCCAAAGTTTACTTGATTTTTAAAGGAAAATGGCATTGATATCAAAGACTGTCGGGTCAAAGCAGACAATGCCAGCAACATGAGTGGAAATACAACGCTACAAGCACGCATTAAGGAGAAAAATACGCAGAATAATTCCCGCTTTGACATTACTGAATTTGGTAAGGTGCAGATGTTGTATAGAAGATCCATTTTTCGATTTTGTTGAAAGTCTCATATTTTTTTCCGTTCTACCTTTTCATGTAAGGATCTTTAAAAGACTGAAGATACAGTTCAAACTCCGACTTTGGAAAAGACTGTCGGGCACCAGGTGGTCTTCCTGAGCTGATGCGACAAAAGCACTTTTATGTGGTTTTCCATTATCAAACAAGTTTTGATGACATCTCAAATAACATGGATCAAAAGGTAGAGTGTCGTAACGCGCAGGGCTAGTTTTGAGATGAGTAAGTTGGAAACGGGAATAGTTGCATTTTATGGAACGGAATCAGAAGCGAAGCGTCTAGCGCTTCATTACAGTCACCTTGATCAAGACCCCAACACGGGTATGCTCAGAATCGTTACACGGGTACGTTCGCAAAGAAAACATTTTCAGATATTGAGGCTAAAGCCAAATCCTGACCCCACTGTCAAGAATATCAGCAACAAACTTTTACGACGACGCAAGCGAAAATAAGTATGACGATTTTAGTGGCTCAACACGCCGAGGTTGAAAAAAATCAAACACCAAACAAAAATTTGAAAGTCAGGAGTTTATTGTCATAAATTTATAATGTACTTTTGCCTTAGCTAAAAAGATGGAAGCGTACCATAGAGTGACTGATTTTTTGGAACATTTCGGGGTTAAAATTTCAGCAGAAGAGATCTTGAAAAAAACTCCAAATATTGCAGCTCTTCCAAGAGGATTTGGAAGAAAGCCTAGGCGACGAACTTGTGCAGTTCGCTGAACTTTTTAAAACTAATGTAGCTGCTGCTATTAGCAACGAAAAGAATGAGGCCCTTTAACTGCAATTTTATAAACTTATAATGGAAAATTCATTAGAGTCGTGTTTCCCAAATGTAGAAATAGTCTTACGAATTTACTTGTCTTTAATGATTACTAACTGCAGCGGAGAACGTTCTTTTTCAACATTAAGCGTATAAAAAGTGAGTTAAGAAACATGATGGGACAAGATCGTCTAAATAACCCCCCTTTTAATGAACATTGAATGTAATTTACTTAGAGAAATTGATTTGTCTAGTATTATCTCTAAATTTGGTCACATTAAATCGAGACAAGTTTGTTTGTAAAATTTATGTTTTATTATTTATTATCATACAAAACTTGGGGCCCCGCGCTAAAATTTGCTACGGGCCCGCGCTGGTCTAATCTGGTTCTGCTCCAGACCTCGCTTGCCACCGGTGGCATAGCCCAGAACGTGGATCGAACCTTCATGGAACAGCTGGGAGACAGTGCCCAAAAAACTGCCAAGCCCTCCGAAATTAGAGTTTTCCCACCAAGTCCAACAAAAACAACCCAGGGGAACTACAAATAGCTGACTGGGCCCAGTTTGCGAGGCTCCGCGACATCTACTGTGACCCCATAAAGACACACACAAAAGATAAGGAACACGACAGACCTACTCAACATATCCATTTTGTGGGCGGAAATGAACTGTTTCCCTAGAGGTGCAAGAAGAGACTACAAATCTTATTGGTTAGAAGAGATTCCTAGAGGTGCAAGAAGAGACAACAAATCTTATCGGTTAGAAGAGGTCCAAC
The DNA here is from genome assembly GCA_020796225.1 of Arion vulgaris. Lineage (NCBI taxonomy): Eukaryota > Metazoa > Mollusca > Gastropoda > Stylommatophora > Arionidae > Arion > Arion vulgaris. The sequence continues at coordinate 8,267 of JADZMA010003028.1, forward strand.
GTGTTAAAGATGAAAGGAGTCAGGCCAGAGAAAGAGGAAACGGGAGCAGAGCATATGCAGCAACATAGCACTCAATGCAGCATGGGCTAAATATAGAGAGCAGTTAGAAAGCCGTAAGGCAGATCTGATAGACAAGACATTTTCAACATGGACAGTGGTGAGTTGAAGAACACCCAAGGTCTTAAACTTAAGAAGTCACCAGAAAAGGATGGAATCACAAATGAGATGCTCATCAACCTAAAAAAAGCCAAGAAAAAGCTGTTTAAAAATTTTGAATGCGAGCTGGGAAAATCCGAAATTCCTAGTGAATGAAAAGAAGCTATACAGTGCCCAATCTAAAACAAGGAAAAGACAGATTTTGATCTAAGCAGTTGTATGCCAATTAGCCTCTTTAGGTGTGTTGAAAAGTGATGGATAGGCTTCTCAATAGAAGATTCATGGGGGTAACTAGACAAAAATAATTGATGCTACTACAGCAGAGTGGTTTCAGTCAGCATGGATCAACAGAAGACCCAAATAACTATATTGCACATGCGATCGAAGGTGAATTGCAAGAAAAGAAACATACACTAACCGGAAGATTGACATGAAGAAGGCGTTTGATAGGGTATAGAGAGAGGGACTTAAAATCAAACTGCTCAAACTTGGAATCAAAAGACGCATGTATATCTGGATATGTCACTATTTTGTAAATAGAACAGCCAAAGTATAGGACCAGGAAAAACATAGCAGGAAGGCAATCATCGAACAAGTTGTTCCCCAAGGAAGGGTCATGTCTCCCATGCTACTTCGTTTTTATAAATGATTATGGAAGACATCCCCAACAGAGTGATGGTGCACCAGTGATGATATGGCACTGTGGACACGAGAAGACATTCCCAACAGAGTGCATGGTGCAATCTACGTTGATGATATGGCACTGTGGACACGAGAAGACATTCCCAACAGAGTGCATGGTGCAATCTACGTTGATGATATGGCAGTGTGGACACGAGAATAATCTTCTTCTTCTTCGAACGCTCCATATCGACCACTTATCAGCCACTGTGTGATTTTGTGGGATCTGAGCCCAAGTGCGATTGTACGTTGTGTCAGTTATGCGCCTACAAGTAGGCCAGCAAATCCGATTTCTTCGCTGCTCTTATTTACTAGGTGATCCTAGGTTACACAACTCCTCTCTACGACATGCATTCTAAGTTGCAGTGGTACTATTCTTTGCTTTCCAGGCCCCGACACCACACGGGCGAGAGAATAATCATAGCAGAGCCACCTCAATTTCTTCTTCTTCAGCGATCTCTGGTCATGCGCTTAATTTACTGTAGAACACAAACTGGGCAGACAGCTTCAGGTCTGTCAGGTTTCCCAAAGCTTAGTTTTCAGGTCGACTGGGTGTGGCCACATGTTGCTTCTCAGCTCACCAGGAGAGGACAGTCTTGCAGGATATGCTCTGGTGTCTGTTGCCTGCTGACAGGCAGAGAGCTGTTTGACTTATTCCTAGTCTGTATAAGTGTTTGCTGAGTCTGCAGTGTCCGGTGCGTAGTCGAAAAATAATGACCTGGTCTGTTCTGCTTAGGTCTTTGAGGGAGTCTTTCCATAATCATATCCAGTGTTTGTCTTCCAGTCTATTGCAGATTTTCTCTGTATGAGGGTTTTAACCTCTTGAAAAGACAAGGGTTGGTAAATTTGTTCTTTGGCATGCCCTCCTTAGCTAAGACATCAGCACTCTCATTGCCTGCAATGCCACAGTGAGATGGAATCACTGCAAGTGAATTTCTGCCTTTCTGAAAGCTGAGCAAGTTCTCTTTGTAGTTTTTGTACTGTGCTGTCAGTGGATTTAGCCTCCATGGCTTGTATAGCTGACAATGAGTCTGTAAGAAATACCATCTTGCTTGCAGCTGCTTGCAGCTTATTCATGTGCTGTGCTGCCATCAGAAGGGCTATGAGTTCTGCTTTGTAGTTGGAACATATTCTTCCGGTAGGAGCTGCTAGAGACACAGTAGTAGCATCTGGTGCCTAATGTACACTCCTGCTCCACCATTCATGGTTGCCTTCATTGCCGATCCATCTTTTAAATTCTTATCCAGCTGTCTTTGAAACATGTAATGAGATGTTCCATTGTAATTGCTTTAGCCACCTCAATGATGCAGGATGTAATAGCAGTAGCCACCCCAAGGAAAAG
>JADZMA010003029.1:0-10445 GCA_020796225.1 Arion vulgaris
GATCTAGAGTAGGTAGGAGAGTGTTCTCCGAAGAAAGGGAAAAATACCAGACACAACGGTCGATCCCAGGTAGGTAGCAGATGTTCTCCTAAAGAAGAAAGGGAAAAATACAGACCAAAGGTCCGATCTAGAGTAGCTAGGAGGTGTTCTCCTAAAGAAAAAAGGGAAAATATATACAGAACAACGGTTGATCTAGAGTAGGTAGAAGAGTGTTCTCCCAAAGAAGAAGGAAATATATACCAGACACAACGGGCGATCTAGAGTAGGTAGGATAGTATTCTCCTAAGAAGAAGGAAATATATACCCGACACAACGGTCGATCTAGAGTAGGTAGCAGAGTGTTCTCCTAAAGAAAAAATAAATATATACCAGACACAACAGTTGATCTAGAGTAGGAGATAGTGTTCTCCTAAAGAAGGAAATATACCAGAACAACGGGCGATCCAGGTAGGTAGGATAGTGTTCTCCTAAAGAAGAAATATACCAAGACACGGTCGATCTAGAGTAGGGAGGAGATGTTCTCCCCAAAGAAGAAGGAAAATATACCAGACACAACGGTCGATCTAGGTAGGTAGGAAGTGTTCTCCTAAAGAAGAAGAATATATACCAGCCATAACGGTCGATCTAAGTAGGTAGGAGAGTGTTCTCCCCAAAGAAAAAGGGAAAAATATACCAGACACAACGGTCGATCTAAGTAGGTACAGAGTGTTATCCTAAAAAGAAGGAAATATATCTACAATATGTTTCATTGGTCAAATAAATATATATTAATGTCATGGATATCTTCAATAAACGTAACTCACTTTGATCAGAAAAAAATCATATGATGTATCATTATAAAATGCTAACGATGGTCCAAATTTGGAAAGTACTGAGCATCCTAGAATGACTTTTCAATATTTTTAAATTTTCCTAGAATGTTCTCAAGGATGGTACAGGAGTATTGTGACAGTTTTCTCAGAATTCTGTCAGGCAAATGGTGTAACATGTCTAACGGTGAATGTTTTAATTGTTTCGGAAATCGTGTAGGACCTACATGTAAAGGGTTTAGTAAGGTCATCATTATTGATCTATTTTGTCTGAGTGATTTTCTTATTGTATTATCATAGAAATGAACAGCACGACTATCACCATCTGTCCCCAGTTGTTAGATGTATCTTAATGATAACAGAAATAATAGTCAAAGAGATATACTCAAATGTATCATTAGTATATATACTCAATCAGCCAACTGAAACATTGTGAAATTGACAGGTGAGTTGAGCACACAATCTGTGAGATGGACATATAGTGAAAAAACATGCATGTTTAAAATTGTCCAAAACATGCATTTTAAAATTTGTCAAACTATGTCATATTTATTCATATGTTTTTATGTCTGTGTATTTTATGTATTTCTTGATAAAACATTGGGCAAACATTGGGCTATTTTGTTTTATTGGATATCTTTAATCCTTACTTATGTAAAATACTTGTCTATTCTGTCTCACATATTTTCTGTTTGGACAGTATCAACAAATCTATGAACCATTTGGGTTTTTTGTGATCTGATGGATTTAGATATGGGGTCAGGCAGTTACCACACATTTAATGATATTTTCTTGAAAAGAAAAAATCTTGTTTCCCAAGTTACTTTCTGTCATGTCCTCGCTAATTAATGTCTGATGTCATTACAATGGTATGTACATTGTTGACTAGATTCACTTTTTTCATCATTGTTAGTATTGTGTTTTGTAGTTTAGTCAGCAGTCATCATTATCTTACAACTCTGCTACATGGACATCATATCCATGATGTACCCCAATATATATTTGCAGAACACATCTTTTAACATGTCAATATGTTACTTCTACAGTTAATAAATTCAATGATAATATAAATAACAAGACAGACAGTCATAAAGACTTTGAAAGAAGATGTCTCAGAAGAAGACTCAGGTTAGTGGACATACACAATACATAGCATTGAGATCATCGCGCCAGCCATAACAAAACATCAGTGAGGTCATGAAAATACAAATATGGAATTGGTTAGTACATACATTGTACATGCAGAAGATCAGACCTCCACGTGTGGCTGAAAGTGAGAACTCAGGCAATATGGTAGAGAAATATCTAACATGGAGACACATTGTTGACGGAGATGAAAAATAATGACTTAGATTGAACATGAATTTGCTTCTTTAAAATAGGGCTGGTTGAAAGATGTGTATTGATGCACGATGCTTCAAATAGGAGAAACGGCATTTCCTGTCTTAACTAGAGACTTTGACTGACATATTTTTACTGTCTTAACTAGAGACTTTGACTAGTACATATTTTTATTGTCCTAACTAGAGACTTTGACTAGGACATATTTTTACTGTCCTAACTAGAGTCTTTGACTAGGACATATTTTTACTGTACTAACTAGAGACTTTGACTAGAACATATTTTTACTGTCTTAACTAGCGACTTTGACTAGGACATATGTTTACTGTCTTAGCTAGCGAATTTGACTGGGACATATTTTACTGTCTTAACTAGCGACTTTGACTGGGACATATGTTTACACTCTTAACTAGCGAATTTGACTAGGTCATATTTTTACTGTCTTAACTAGCGACTTTGACTAGAACGTATTTTTACTGTCTTAACTAGAGACTTTGACTAGGACACACTTCAGTTTCAGTTTGGAATATCTTCATTGCACTCCGGACATATCCATAGGTGCTCAGATCTCCTTCGCAATATCTCCAACAGCGTCCAGTGACTGACCGTACCAGTTCTATTTTGATTGATGAGCCGACTCGAATACCTGTTGTACCGTTCTTTTCTTGCCACACCAATCTTCAAATCCAGTTCTCGCAATCTAGTAGTTGACGTGGATTGGTTTAGATAAAGGTCTTCTCTGCGGCCACGCTCTATGAGGGCGTTCACGATGTCAGCTCTGTCCATTGGCTGGCCCTCTGATATAGCGCAGAGCCAGCCAGCCTGTCTGCTCTCTCAATGCCAACGACACCCATGTGCCCTGGGACAAAGACAAGCGTAATTCTGCAAATTGTTGACGCCTGCAGTGATTCAGTCCATTGCCGCGCACCGAACCGGCATCCACCTTCGGATCATACTCAATGAGTCGCTCAGAATGCACGCATGAGTGCAGTTTTGTGACTCTAGTCAGAGTAGTGCATTGGTCACCGCCAGTACCTCCATTGTCATGCTGCCTGTTGTCATACTAAATACACCACTGGCTTCTTTGACCATTCTGGCACATGAGCTTGCAGAGAAGGCCCATGCAGTCTTTTCGTGATGAACTACCGATCTATCCTTGTAGATCACAACGTCGTCTGCATTGCAATTTTCATCGATGATGGCTTTGACGTCTGCATTCAACGCCACGGATTTCCCTCTCTGCAACCTTTGTCAAATTTAATGATGGTTGAAAAAGTGTTCCAGTATATTGAAGGCATCGGTATCCATTCTTCCCATGGTCATATTATTGAGCCGCATACCAGCTGAACAGTATCTGCGGCGGCCAACCCATGACTTGCCCTGCTTTAGCCGATTTCCACCACTGGTGCTGAGCTGTTCATGCAATGGGTGATCCTTTTTGCCACTTATTTTGAGATAGGCACGTGCTCTAGCTATCTTGACTCTATACTCCATGGTCGGAAAATCCAGGAGAAACCTCATCGTCACACAGGTGTATCCTTGTGCAACCGAGGATGATGCGCATAGCTTCGTTCTGTATTCTCTCCAGTCTTTCGATTTGCGTTTTGCTGACAGTGAGGGTGGCCATTGCATATTCAATGGTGGAGAGGGCCAGTGTCTGATACAGGATGACAAGCAGTCGTTGCTCGATGTTAACAGCCGCTATGACTCTCATTGCCGCCAAACATTTGCGTGCCTTGACAATGACATACTCAACATGTTCCTGGAAACACAGGCTGCGGTCAAATGTCACACCCAAATATTTCATCGATTTATCTATGGGCAAAACAATACAGCGAAGTTTCACACTAGGCGCACATGCGTTAACGGTGTGATTATTGAGTGAGTTATTGAGTGAGAACCATGTCACTCTGCTTGGTAGGTTGACTAGTGCACCTGAGACATCACACCAGTCTGTGATGCGGTCGAGTTCCCTCTGTACCTCACCGGCAATTGCATCCCTGTCTTTCCATTGTCTATACACTAGGATGTCATCAGCAAATAACAGAGTTCTACCTCTGCCATCGAGTTGTTGTTCTGTGATTGACACCGTGTATATATTGAATAAGACAGGGGAAAGAGCAGAGCCCTGTGGCAATCCGGAATGTACAGTCACCTGTTCAGAAAAGCAACCACCACATCGCAGTACAACCTTCCTTTTGAACCTCGCAGCAGCTATCCATCGGATGTATAGAGGATGCACCTGGAGTTTGATGAGCTGGTGCATAAGATAATCATAGGGCACTCTGTTGTATGCGTCTTTCAAGTCCACCATTGCTGCAATACCTGCATGGAAACCCTCGAAGACATCATAGGTGAAGACCGCAGCGTTGCACCATGTTTCTTTCCCAGATCTGTAACCTCCAAGAGTTGGTGGAATATATGACGACTTTCGAGGTCCCATGCCAGTCGACGTGCCACGATTTTCTCAAGAAGCTTGACTGTCGTGTTTTGCAATGCAATGATTCTGTAGCCGGCTATCTGAAAGTGATCTCTGTTGGGCTTCGGTTATGGTAGTTTGTAGCTATGAAGCCACTCCTCCCTGATCTCACCGTCTTGGATGCTGACGTTGAATTCGTTTACCAATTTGTCGATGTCGTCTTTTGATAAATCAGTAATATCCTTGTATCGAATGCCATCAGGCCCTGGCGCAGTGCTTCCAGAGGTTTTCAGTGTTGTGCTGATGACCTCCGCAGTTATACATAGCTCTTCATCCAACACAACATCGCTGCAAAAGCTCTTCTATGGCCCCCTGAGTCATGACTTTCTACCTCGTTATTGTGGTCTGTCTGCTGTATGTAGCGTTGGAGGAGAGCTGTACCTTTATTTTCGTCTGACTTCTGCCAGGTCGAGTCAGTGCTTTGGAAATCCTGGATGCATTTACGTTTTGCAGTACCATTCATGCGCTGGTGGAATCTCCAGAACGTCGACAGGGACTTCTCAGCGCACAGCCCACTGCAGAATTCATCCCATGAGACACTATTAGCCAGATTTGCACACGCTTTAAAGGACACGGTTTTCTCTTCCATGTCTTTTTCAGACCCTTGGTATGTGCAGGTGGTGTGCTAGTGGCCCTTCTGGCCTTCTGCACAATTTAAGGCTTGCCTCTTGATCCGCCAGGCTCATCGACCATGTCATTCCACCATAGTGGCTGTGTCAGCTTCCTCTGTTTATTGCGATGTGGTCTGATTTTACTGCTTCTGATCTTGCTGATAGTATCACACCCTGCTGTGTCATACTAAAAACTGTGCGCACGTATTTTTTGCTCCGATTTTCTGCGTTTTTCGACCAGGATCAAGCATGGACAGTGATCACTGTCGTGATATCCAAGCACACTCCATTTACACAAGGGCAACAGTGGGAGACATTAATGCCACATCAATGACACTGTCAGAGTCCCCTGGTCGACTCGCTAGTCTGGTTGCTCTACCATCATTGATACAGACCAGATCTGATGTTACGAGCGCGTCTTCCAACTTTTCACCCTGCTTTTTGGTAAGGTTGTTTCCCCACTGTCTACCCATGGCGTTAACATTACCACAGAAGATAATGTTCTTCTCGTCCTGGTCGAATAAACTTTGCCACTGCAGTGTATCGACCTTGCCATTGCATGCATAGACATTCACTAGGACGAAGGGGACATGTGTCTGTACTCTAACTGCATGTACCTGCATTGTGTCGCAGTTCCACTTTGACATGTCTACTTCAGATGCCGACATAGCATTCCTAACAAGAACTGCCTGTCCGAGATGCCGCCTGTTATAGAAGGTATGAAAACCAGCAATTCGGACTGTCCCTTCCCCTAGGTTGGTTTCTTGTAGGGCAACGATGTCAGCACCGTATAGGAGTTTGTCGAGGACCGGTCGTCTCTGCTTCACGCTGGCACAATTCCAGTACATGATGCGTACGTTCTTCCGACCCAGTCGCTCACACTTCAAAATATTCTTCCTGGCACGCAATCTTTCCCTCTTTACACCGCCTTTCTTGCTTGGGCCTGCATCTCTGATTCTGTATAGTGTCAGAATTGCTGAAACGTTGTTGAGAATCTGCAAAGTCTACACGCACGAACTCCGTTGCGAGGCAGATAATCCATTTCCACGTTAAAGACCGGCTATACCGCAGTCATTCAGCTCATCGGTACGTGGACACACTTAAGCTTGGTTCCTTATCTTACTGCATCGCTTTAACATAACAAATGTGCGAAAGTACGTTGTTGGATGTAACGACAATTTATCGCGCGCCATGTTGACACCGGAGTGTGTGTTGTGCTGTTACAACGAGTGTTCCGGCCGCCCTCCTGAGTGTAGGTTTACATTCCCACAGTCAGCACGGAGGTGCGGGAATTACCATGTCCACGCATTGTGTCCGTCTCCGAGTATGACTAGCAATTATCTTGCCCCAAGGTGCTGATATTGTTGTTGCTTGGTATATCAGTGGCTGGTATCGTTGAGAAAATTAACTTGGTAGCGAGCACTCAGCTATAGACAAATCCCGTAAGTGTCCTTAACCTTTCCTGTCCACCGATCTACTAACGTGAAATTCGTGCCTTGTTGTTGAAGTCACGTGGTTGTTAACAGCGCTTAGACTATCTGTTGGTAATGTGTGCTTGACTATCGATAACTGGTGTCGACTCGGACCACATGTTCGTATTAATAAATTTAGTAGCACAGAATAATTTAACTAATGATTACTCTAACACAATTACCTATTAAGTTCTTCCTCTACATGTACACGACACAATGTATGTAATCCGTTTCGAATTAACACAATCTTTAATTAGTTCCAAAACTTTTGTAGAGCGAAAGTTGATGCACGCATTCGGGCAGTCGGAAGCGGAAACTGTTAGGACACACTTTTACTAGCTTAACTAGAGACTTTGACTAGGACATGTGTTTACTGTCTTAACTAGAGAGTTTGACTAGTACATATTTTTACTGTCTTAACTAGAGACTTTAACTAGTACATATTTTTACTGTCTTAACTAGAGACTTTGACTAGGACATATTTTTACTGTCTTAACTAGAGACTTTGACTAGGACATATTTTACTCTCTTAACTCAAAGTTAAGTCCTACGATATCTTTGACTAGACATATTTTTACTGTCTTAACTAGAGTTAAGTCCTACGATGTCTTTGACTGGGACATATTTTAACTGTCTTAACTAGAGTTAAGTCCTACGATATCTTTGACTAGGACAAGATTTGTCATTTTAGCAGTATATGTGTTTTTTATTATTCGTTTGTAAAACCACATCTCTGTGGCCTCAAGTGGTTTTATTGTCTGTTTATTTATTGGTAATGTCTCGCATCCGTATGTCAGTATTTACTCTATACACTAACAAAATAATTTACGAGGGCGCATTGAAAAGTAATGACTCCAAGTCCATAACTTTACTAATATACATAATTTATAAATGAAACATACATTTTAAGAAAGCTTGAGATGTCCACTACACAATAGAGTCATTATTTTTCGACATAGTCACCTCCACGTTCCACACACACGCCAACGTCGAACTAGTTGTTGCATCCCGTCGAAGAAAAAATATGATGATTTTTCACGAAGCCAGGTACGCACATCTGCTGCCACATCGTCGTCAGAAGCATATCTGTTTCCCTTGAGATGTTCATTGAGCTTTGGGAATAGGAAAAAGTCACAAGGTGCCAAATCGGGGCTATATGGTGGGTGCGCTAAAATGTCGTCAAAATTGAGACGCTCTAATGCTGCCGCTGTTTGTCTACTGGTGTGTGGACGAACATTGTCATGTTGAAGGACTGCGTGTTTTCCAGGACAAACACGTTGCAGTCTTGCCCGTAGTTTCTTCATCGTTTCCACATACCGATCAGAATTGACAGTATTGCCGCGTTCCAAAAATTATGTGTGGATTACGCCCTGGCAGTCCCAAATGGTCATCAAACTTTTCGCTGACGCGGCAGTTTTGAATTTTTTGTGGGTGAGTTTTGTGCCTGTATTCCATAGACTGGCGCTTGTTTTCAGGGTCGTAATGATGCACACATGACTCATCGCCAGTGACAATTCGGCAGATAAAGTCATCGCCTTCTCGTTCAAATCGCATCAGGTGTTCCTGACACGTCTGATGTCGGCGATGTTTCATTTCCGGTGTCAGCATGCGAGGACCCATTTTGCACAAACTTTCCTATACCCTAGCAATACATGAATAATGTGATGTACTCGTTCAGTCGAAATTTCAAGCATTGTAGCGACATCTTTTTGCTTGATGCGGCGATTGACATTAATCAGTTCGTCCACGCGAGATTGGTGTTGTTCATCCACTGCTGTAATTGGTCGTCCGCTGCGAGCCTGATCATGCAAGGTCATCGTCGCTGGATTGTCGCCTTAACAGTCCTTGCCCACCTCCTAACAGTACTCACATCCACACAGGCGTCACCATATACCGCACTCATTCTCCGATGCATGTCGATGGGAACACAACCTTCGGCCGTCAAGAATTCAATCACAGCTCTTTGCTTCAACCGAATTTCCATGTATGACGCCATCTTGGATAATGTTGTGCGCATGCCCAACATTCCAGACACTTGACACTTACTGTCCTGAAAACACACTTACATATATACTTTATTCTGATATCGGTGTCAATTGCCTCCGAACACTATTAACAAAGTTATAGACTTGGAGCATCACTTTCAATGCACCCTCGCAGATATACAAACCGTTTGAAGATGTTCATGTTTGTTCACGATATGCAGCTTACTATTTGTGTTTTCTAAATAAACTTGCCATGTTAATCAATTGTAAAATGTGGATATTTCATCTTAGCTTGTGAAGACACATATTATGGATTACGATGTGATACCAAGTGTTCTGTTCACTGTCGAAATGAAACATGTGACGACGTGTCTGGAAAATGTCCTGTTTGTAGGAAAGATTATACCGGAGATAGGTGCCTGCATGGTAAGTTACTGACTGACAGGTATACCTCTGGTGCCATGATAAATTAAGAATACAGTTAAACGTGCTGAATGATTTAATGGAGAAAAATTGACATAATTGCATTGGATTTCAAGTATGACTCCGTAAAGTAAGCATACATGTCATGCAGTCTTTACAAATTGTATCACAAAGCACGAAATCCGTCGCTCCAGCAGCGATCGTAGGTATCTCATTACAATGTGTACATGTTACTCCAGATTCGATGCCACAACATTCAGAACGATAGGAGAACATCTTAATCACTTCCCCATTGATTCCCTTCAGTTTATGTTGAACGATGACAATACGTCTAAACAGAATTGAACTCTTCAATTAAATTGATGAAGCGTAACAAATCAACATCAGACATATCAGTAATGCTCATACCTATGTTGAATAGGTCTATCATAAATGATTGAAGAACACTAACATAGCTGTATCATACCTGGTGTTGAATATATATATGATAAATGAATAGAAGAACACTAATATCATCATCATCAAATAGCTTATCCTGAGCAGAACTTTGCCAACAGTCCTCCAGAATGTATCTCTCTCATAGGCCAGATGTCCTATCTCTGCAGCCGTGATGTTCAAACCATCAGTTACATCCTGAACCCATCTTCTAGTGGTCTTCTTCTTCATCTCTTTGTCAGTATGCCTCATTCCATGATGGTCTTCTCCAATCCTTCATGTCTTTTTATGTGTCCAAAATATCTCAGTTTTCTCTTTCTTATTTGTAGCATCATGAATTTAAACAGATGGATCGGCAATGGAGGCAACCACTGACAGCACAGTACAAAACCTAGACAGAAAACTTGCTCAGCTTTCAGAAAAGGCAGGAATTCACTTGTAGTGAATTCCATCTCACTGTGGCATTGCAGGCAATGAGAGTGCTGATGTCTTAGCTAAGGAGGGCAGTGCCAAAGAGCAAATTTACCAACCCTGTCTTTTCAAGAGGTCAAAATCTTCATACAGAGAAAATATGCAGTAGACTGGAAGACAAACACTGGATATGATTATGGAAAGACTCCCTCAAAGACCTAAACATAACAGACCAGGTCATTATATTTCGACTACGCACATGACACTGCAGACTCAACAAACACTTACATAGACTAGAAATAAGTCAAACAGCTCTCTGCCAGTGTCAGCAGACAGAACAGACTCCGGAGCATATCCTGCAAGACTGTCCTCTCCTGTGTGAGCTGAGAATCAACATGTGGCCACACCCAGTCGAACTAAAAACTAAGTTTGGAAAACCGACAAACCGAGGCTGACTGCCAGTTGGTCACATAATAATA
>JADZMA010003030.1:0-10439 GCA_020796225.1 Arion vulgaris
ACCCTTTCTCTAAACAAATTCACACAAGTCTGACGAAAGCACTCTCACACAAGTCTGAAAACCCAAAGTCTCACACAAGTCTGCTCTCACAAGTCTGACACTCTCACACAAGTCTGACACTCTCACACAAGTCTGATGACAAGCACTCTCACCCCGATCTGACACTCACACAAGTCTGACACTCTCACACAAGTCTGATGACAAGCACTCTCACACAAGTCTGAAGACAAGCACTCTCACACAAGTCTGACGACAAGCACTCTCACACAAGTCTAGCTGCACAAGCACTCTCACACAAGTCTGACGACAAGCACTCTACACAAGTCTGACAACAAGCACTCTCCACACAAGTCTAGCTGACAAGCACTCTCACACAAGTCTGGCGACACAAAGCACTCTCACATAAGTCTGTGACAAAAGCACTCCCCAAACAAGTCTGATGAAGCCTCTCAAGTCTGATGAAAACACTCTCACACAAGTCTGACAGTAAAACACTCTCACACAGTCTGACAACACTAAGCACTCTCACAAAGTCTGACGACACAATGCACTCTCACACAAGTTTGACAACACAAGAAGTAATCACCACATTGGGTTGAGCTGTACTACCCCATCCTGCCTATAGTACCAACATAGCACCCTCTGATGTTTATCTGTTTAGTGCCACTTAAAGATGCACTCTGCAGGACAAGGTTTCAAGATGTTTGTCTAAGTTATAAAATATTGAAATCTATCATAGTGACTAGATTATTTGTCGCTAGATATGAAGGAAAATAAATGAAATATTTCTGCTGTTGTAAGATGAAACACTTGTTTCTCATTGACTGTAAATGTATTATTATTGATGGAAATTCTGCTGTAACATTTTAGTTATATAGAATGTTTCATCTGTTATTGTAATCAAAGTAACCAGTATTTCTTCTTGAACAAGCGCCATCGGGTGACTCCATCACATTCTTATGTCAGCATTCATTTATTTCAATCTAAATATCTCTTCTAAATATCTCTTCTAAATTGTTGAATGCAGTTTCAGACATTCATATTCTTGTCCTGTTTCGCATCTTTCATCATTTCTTGTTTCACAATTATTTATATCCAAGATTTGGGGCTCTCAGTAGTTAAGTCCTTGCCTTGTGTTCTGAAGGTTGTGTGTTCCAATCTGGAAAGCGCTGTTCTGTTCATGAGTACGGGTTATATGTGACCCTATGATTGTTAAAAATATGAAGTTTTTGTGTTGTGTTTATCTCTTGTCGGGTTGCCCGCCCGAGAGGATCGAGTCATATAGGGGTAAAATCTGGTGTGCCATGTCTGAGAGGGGTCGGGTCATATAAAGGGGGAAAAAAGGGTGTGCCATGTCCCAGAGAGGATCGAGTCATTGGGGAAAAACCCGGTGTGCCCTGTCCAGAGAGGATGATCATATGGGGGTTTAAAAACCCGGTGTGCCATGTCCCGGGAGGGGTGAGTCATATAGGGGGGAAAACCTGGTGTCCATGTCTGCAGAGAGGATGAGTCATATAGGGGGAAAACCTGGTGTGATTACAGAATCCCCGGTCATATGGGGGAAAAAAATGGGTGCCATGTCCACAGAGAGGATAGTATGGAGTAAAACCCGGTGTCCTTCCCAGTGAGGATCGAGTCATATAGGGGTAAAACCCGGTGTGCCATGTCCGCAGAGGAGGATCGAGTCATATGGGTAAAACCTGGTGTGCCATGTCTGTAGGAGGGATCGAGTCATATAGGGGTAAACGGTGTGCCATGTCCGCAGAGAGGATCGAGTCATATAGGTAACCTGGTGGCCATGTCTGCAGAGAGGGATTCTAGTCATATAGGGCTAAAACCTGGTGCCATGTCAGAGAGGGATAAGTCATATAGGGTAAAACCTGGTGTGCCATGTCTGCAGAGAGGATCGGAGTCATAGGGGGTAAAACCTGGTGTGCCATCCAGTAGGATCAGTCATATGGGTAAACCTGGTGTGCCATGTCCACAGAGAGGATCGAGTCATATAGGGTAAAACCTGGTGTGCCATGTCACAGAGAGGGATCGAGTCGATAGGGGTAAAACCTGGTGTGCCGTGTCCACAGAGAGGGATCGGTCATTGGGGAAATCCTGGTGTGCCATGTCCAGAGAGGATCGGAGTCATATGGGGTAAACTGGTGTGTCATGTCCACAGGGGTCGAGTCATATGAGGTAAAACCTGGTGTGCCATGTCCACAGAGAGGATCGAGTCATGGGGTAACCCAGGGCAATTAAGTCAATCCATGGCTTATCCCTTCGTCAAAATTATAATCAAGGATTAAGACATAAAATTAAATATTATGGGAAAACATGTTTAGTTATCTCCCTCTACCATATTTGTAATGTTGCATGCTTATGCTGACTTAAAATTGATAACATTGACTATATACACACTTGTTGGATATGATCAATCTTAAACAAAAGTTGGAATGTACAAAATGCATCTTTATACATATACAATAATAAGATTAAGACATAATAATCAATAATATCCCTGCCCCCCCAAAAAAATACAGGCATCAGCACAAATGGTTTGGTCCTCTCAATGGAAGTGAAGATGACAAATTTCAGTTCAAGAAACGAATGCTCATTTTTTGTTCAACATCCACACGTTCCATAGCCTGAAATAAATAAGTTTCATAAACAAATCAAAACTTAAAGAGTTTATCTGCATAAACAAATAAAAACTTAAAGAGTTTATCTGTATAAACTAAATCTGTAACAAACAAAAAGTTTATCTGCATAAACAAATCACAACTTAAAGAGTTTATCTGCATAAACATACAAGTAAAATTAAAGAGTTTATCTGCATAAACATACAAGTAAAATTAAGAGGGTTTTTCTGCATAAACATACAAGTAAAATTACACAGGTTCCATAGTCTGAAATAAATAAGTTTCATAAACAAACCAAGACTTGAAGAATTTATCTGCATAAACATACAAGTAAAATTACAATTACCTGTCCCTAAAACTAATCTTATTCTATGATGGTTTATTATTTATTACTATTATTTTCTATAATTTTATACTATTTTTATATAAAATTGGGGATTCAATCGATAATTAAATGGACTTTTTAATCTAGTCCTCGTTTATCTGGGAAGTAGTTTGTACGGAAGAATGAATATATCTTCCAGCTAAATGAAATGCATTGTTTGGCAATTATCATTGCAATGGTAATCAAAGGTCAGAGTCAATGTTACATCTTAGAAAGGAAAATTGTAAACTAGCCCCAGAAATAGTGCATGGTACAATGCTTGAAGTATTAGAGGCAAAATGATGAGTTTCAGTATATATAATATATTTTAATAAGGAGATGTTATATATTAGTATTATTATTATAATTATTCTGATATAATATTTATATTTTAGTGTTAAATATTCAACTTTCAAAGCTAATCAGTGTCAAATTAAAGCGTATAATTCTGAAAAATAATTTTTAAAAAATTAGTACACTTAAGTTATTTTGGTTTGGTGGACCAGGTTCTCACTGGCCCCTAATGACCAGGGTATACTAACTGGGGAGGAAAGATGCTGAATTTCAGATTTCAGACTGTGTGTGATATTTTAGCGTTATATATCAAGTTTCAAAGCTAATCAGTACCCCTTGAAGTAATAATTATGAACAAATAATGTCTAAAATAATAAGTACACGTTACTCAATATTTTGGTGGGGCGGGCCCACTGGCCATTAATGCGAGCCCCTGACTGGTAGCATAATGTAGGCAGAAAGATTGTGGTGAACAATGTTTTGTTGTGTTCATGGGGACATGCTTATATTTTAAAATTACGCCATTTGTCCTAGTTTTTGATTGGCTTTGTTGCATCTATGTTGGATTTCTTTAGTTATTCTTCCGTTTGCTGAAAAGATGCTCCCTATGTATGTAAAGTCTTTGACTTGTTTAATGGCGATTGTCGATGGAGATGTTGGTATGTTTTCTTCTCTAACGGATGTCATTATTTCAGTTTTGTCTATGTTTATTCTCATATTGTATTCATTACATGTTAACTGGAGTCTGTTAATGTGTTGCTGTAGCTGTTCCTGTTGTTGATATAACTGTCTGGTCTTCTGCCAAAAAATTTGTTTAAGATTCCCAATGTTGTTTCCTCCGTTTGGTTAGCTATTTCACAATTTGATCGATATATGTGATGAACAGAGTGGGGATAGTATCATCCTTGACTTACTCCTGACCCAACATGGAACTTATCTAATAGACCTGTGTTTGTTCTAACTGTGCACTGGCTGTTTATATAGATGCTCTTGCATGAGTTCATTAGGTGGTCATTAACCCCATAGTCTGACAATAATTTCCACAATTTGTTTCTGTCTATCGCCTAGCGTTATTTCCTGATCTACAAATGCAACACATGCAGGTATTTGATTTACCTGTTCTTTGTTATCATCAACAACAATTGAATGTTTCATTTACCCCCAACCCTTACCCAAAAGATTTTTCCCAAAACAACAAAAAACTAAATTTTTGAAATTTGATGTTTCATTTACTCAACTTCAAGATCTTTCAGACTTGGCATGACCAATTCTAAAATAGCAACAAGATAGCAAAAAAGAACAAAATATTGATAAGACAATCAAACTCAAATGATAGCATAAAATTTAGAAAAAAAGATAATCATAACTTGTCTAATGTGTGTGCATACATGTGTGTTGTGTCTGTGTGTGGTGGGGCGTTAAGGTAAATTACAAAGATAATCATAGACTTGTCTAATGTGTGTGCATACATGTATGTGTCTGTGTCGCTAAAGGTAAATTACCTGTACAAATTCATGAAAAGAGATATTCTGATCTTTATCTAGATCAACTTCCAGGATTGTCCTGTCTGCAATACTGCCCAGCTAAAGGAAAGACATGTCCATTAGTTGTTTGATAAGAGGAGACTCAATATGAGAATGTCACACACAACTCTACAACATGTTGCTTCTTATATCAGCTACTTAATGAGAAGTGTCTTCTAGAAGAACATGAACATCTCAGATAAATATATGTTCACAGTTTCATACTGTTATAAACAAGTAGCAGTTTCATGTCGACTACCTAGTTTAGTGCTTGATGCAACATGTGAGCTGTAATTTCCTCAGAATGCTTTTTGTTTGTGCTGTTGGTGATTATGTTGTGAAATGCATATTGAGAAAATGGAGGACAACTAGTTGCCAACAATGTAACTGACTCTATGCAGTCATATCGCTTTAGACTGTGACTGTGACAATATAGTAGCTGACTTATGCAGTCATATCTCTTTAGACTGTACTGTGACAATGTAGTAGCTGACTTATGCAGTCATATCTCTTTAGACTGTACTGTGACAATGTAGTAGCTGACTTATGCAGTCATATCTCTTTAGACTGTACTGTGACAATGTATGTAGCTGACTTATGCAGTCATATCTCTGTAGACTACACTGTGACAATGGGAGTAGCTGACTTATGCAGTCATATCTCTGTGACTGTACTGTGACAATGTAGTAGCTGACTAATGCAGTCATATCTCTGTGAACTACACTGTTTTGTTGCGATGGTTGCTTCCTTCCATGAGAAATGCAAATTCAAGCGCTGGACAGTGTTGTTGGCACTCTGGCGGCTGTCCCAAAACATTTTAATGTGTGTTTAACTCATTGCGTCAGTCGACACTCCCAGCGTGAAAAGTTCTCTCATTATGCCAAAACACGCTGCCAACGTATAATTTGAGTCCATACGTTTGTTTCACTGTTCAGCTACTATCACGTCCGACACTGTTTTGTTTACAGAATTCAACGGGTGAAAAACGCCCATTTCATTCATTATATGTATACCGTATGGCAGAATTTATTTTCGAATTTTTTTAAATAGTTTTATTCGCAAATATATTTTTCCTGTTGTGAAAAAGTGAACTTCAGTATGAAAAGTTTAGTTACAAGATGTTTCGTCCTCACGCGTTAAAGTGCCGAACAACATGGTTTGTTCCAAAGTTCAATTAAACACACAGTGTTTCATGTTTATGATTTCACCGACAATGATGGAGAATTCAGCAATGGCTAAGCATTGATTCAAGTTTGAAAGTAGTAGTTACTCTGAACATGAAATACAACAATAATTTACTAAATAAATACTAATTTACATATATAACTATTTATTATCAGATTGTTCAGAATTTAATTCTGCATATTTTGATACTAACAGTATAAATCTAGCTTACATAAAACTAAAGTTATAGGTATATTTCCAAGATCACTCCATTTTGAAAAATTTTGCTAGAAATGTGTTCTGGCAGGCGTGATTACCCCAAAATTTTCTAGGATACAAGAGTTAAGCTGCTAGTTTGTGTGGGACTTCTGCTGCTTCCAAGTTTACATGAGACAATGGTGAGCATTCTGAGTGGTGTTTGCTAGCACAGAAACAGAGCAATTATGGGGCAACCTGTTGCTGTGAAGTTAAAACTGCAGTGACTACTACTACATAAACAGGTTACATGATCAAGTGGTATTTACTACAACAGGTAGTCAGGAACCTGTAAGAATCATTTACATGGGATTTCTGCCTGCCAGAGTAAAGCTAGTCAGGTACAAGACACACATCTAACAATACAAATAGCGAACATGCTGAAATTATACACACCTGCTGATAAAATATGTTACTCAGGTATGAGACATACCTGGATTTTTTCTTCTTCTGTTTCATCATTCATTTTAGACTAGTATTCCAGTTTTTCTGATATTGTCCTCAATTTCAGTTTCACTATCAGTTTCTCTTCGAAGGTGGTGGCTATGGGCCTGATTCTTTTCCTCATGCTCTGTCTGCACTCAACAATTTCTCTTCAAAGGTTGTGACTGTGGGTCACATGCTCTAGCTGCAGTCATGCTCTAGCTGCAGTCATACTCTAGCTGCAGTCAACAATTTGGAAGGACATGTTTTAACATGATATCTGCTAGTTCCCAAAATGTGACAATGGCTAGAGATGCCTATCTTTAACAACATGGTGTCTACAAATGGTGTCTCATTTTGTTGTTGTGTTCTAGTCTCAGGGAAACTACAACTACCTGATCTCCTCTAGACACTTTGAGAAATATACATATCCTCTGCTTTGTCTTTGAGGTAACTGTTTTCCACTCAGTCTTATATTGTCCTTTGCGGTGTTTAACTTCCTTGTAGTCTATTCAGGTAGTCTATTTGGACAGTTTCTTTCTTCTGTTAGCCAGACTATCAGTCTTGTTTACTTAATGTTGCAGTGTCATATTTATCCACTGAAGAATCACTTACGCTCTGGAAGAAGTTTAGGAGTTATCTTACCCTAGAGTTTTCCAACAGATTTTTCATTTCTCTACTTTCTCATATTTCAATATTCTCAATCTAAATTAGCACACACACTGAGTATACACACTTGTTAGCACACACTGAGGTATACACTTTTAGCTCGCTGGTATAGCACACTTTTGCACCTGGGTATACACACTTGTTAGCACACACACTGGAGTATACACTTGTTAGCACTGAGTATCACACTGAGAGGTATACACACTTGTTAGCACACACTGAGGTATACACACTTGTTAGCACACACTGGGTATACCACTTGTTAGCACACACACTGAGGTATACACACTTGCTTGCACACACTGGAGGTATATACACACTTGTTAGCACACACTGGAGGTATACACACTTGTTAGCACACACTGGAGGTATACACACTTGTTAGCACACACAATGGAGGTATACACACTTGTTAGCTTACACTGGAGGTATACAAACTTGTTAGCACACTGGGTATACACACTTATACACACACTGGAGGTATACAAACTTATTAGCACACACACATGGATCTAGTAATTAGATACGATGGTGGTATATAAACTTGCTAGTTAGAAATATTGTTATTCAGGTATGAGACACACCAAACATTGCTAGTTAGAAATATTGTTACTCAGGTATGAGACACACCAAACTTGCTGGTCAGAAATATTGTTATTCAGGTATGAGACACACAAAACACGTAATCACAAAGTACTGTAGTTTTACAAATTACAAAACAATGACAAAATACAGCAACGTTTTGACCAACAAGGCCTTTATCAAACAACGACAACAGGGTAAAATTTTAAAAAACATATGGATGACTACCATACAAGCGTTTCTAATGAAAATCTGGGAATAAAAACAAATAACGAAATAAATGTAACATAAAACACACATAAAAATTAGAACTAGAAGGAAGAGAAACAATGAAAATCTAGTAAATATATAACCTGAATACAGCAACATTTTTTTAGTTAGGCTGGGATCACATCACTGCACGTCAATAAATTACATAATGCTCGATCTCTCCCTCAGTATGTCCATCAATGCGACAACACACCGTTCTTTACCATTGATTTGCAATCTGCCACATGCGTCTTGTCGAGACACACTTGATTCTTGGTTAGTTAGTGCTGTGGATGCACGGCACGTGAATCTGTACCGCCCTCCTATAGCAATTTATATATCGCTGGCCATTGCTGGTCGCTTTGACGGCGCCTCTACAAGCATTCGCCCCCTTATCCTACATCATGTGTAAAAAATAAAACTGATCTTTGTCACAGACCTCGCGATTCTATCATGTCTCCTAGCTCAACTTTAATCTTCCTGAGCATACCATGGTACTGAGAAAACATGCATGGATAAGTTGTGATTCTAGCCAAATGCCCTTTGCCCCATTTCATGTGATATGACCATTTAGAGCTCCGAAAATCCACTGTCTTCTTCAACATCACTCCGACCTATGGTAACCTACGAGCTCGCATCGCATCACAGACCATCCGTGATAAGAGATTACATCATGCTCAGATGTTCTCAGATGTCATGGTAACCTCTGCCCACAACAGTGCTAGTGGCCTCATTCTTTATGCTTCTCAGAAAGGATTGGTATTTCTCTTGGCACTGTATCCATTATCTTCACGGGATCAATGTCTTCAGTGTATACACCATTCAATAATCTTCTGAGCATCCAGTTTCTCTTTTACTATTTCTTTTTTCTCTTTATTTAAGTAGAGATGTTGTGTCAATTGACTCAAGTATAAGTCGCCCGTATCGTATTTTATTACTCGGAAAAAAAGGAGAAATGCCTGCCCGCGTGTCTTAGGCCCAAGATAATCGCCCCCTGTTTTATTCTTTCCCGTGTTTTTCCCCATTCTTTTAGGATGGGAAGCGCATCCAAGCACAGAAAAGGGCCAGACCTGGTATTCAAAAAATGGCTTTTCCCAAACCCCCCGCAGCCCCCTCCCAGAAACCTTTTCCCGCCTTTATTATCCCGGCTAGTGTTCCTAAAAAAGCCTATCAAAAACGCCCAGGTTTTGAGCTGAATCGCCCCTCCCTAAACAAAACCAAGATTTTTTGGGGGGAATGTGGTTTTTTAAAGAGAAACCCTGTCACCCCCTTTTTTTGGGGGTTTACCAATGCTCCCGCTTCCCCCATCACCTATGGGGGAGTTCTGACAGTTCCCCCACAAGCTTTTCTCATCCGCCCCGGCGATACAAACACATCATCTATATAAATTTTCTTCCTACCTGATCCTCTTTGTGACTCACAGAAAGGGATTGCAACACCGGGGATAATGACCCCGTGGGGCCGGGTGGATTGTTGTTCTGATGACAACCAAAAAACTACTTTGCTGGAAAAAGGGGCCCAAAAATCAATTTAGGGGAAATGGGCTGATTTGAGTTCAGTCATGCCCCTTAAAAAAAACGGACTCTTATGAAATTTCGGATTGCGGGGCCTTTTGTCTAATGCCCGGGGGAAAAAATCATGACATCGGGAATTCAAATATCCCCTTGGGTTAAAACAGGGGAAGAAAAAATTAAAAATAGGTTAATATTTGGGGCCCGGGTAAACCTACAAAACAACTGTTTTTCCGAAACACCGACATCGGGCTGGGAAGGCTGACCTGGGCATGTGACCCAAATGGGATATTTAAAGGGGATACAGGTCAAAAACATTTGGGATTTGCGCAAGTGTTGGGCAATCGGGCACTGGGGGCCTCTTGCTTGTCCCGAAATATAAGTCTTGTTTCCGCTTTCAATTGGTAGAAAGATTACGTAATGCTCGGGCCCCTTGCCACCCATTTGGGGATTGACCATTTAGGAGCCCGATATCAGGTCCCAGTCGTCATGTTCCCCGGATGATGTGATCATTTTCTCTGGGGAAAAAGGTTTTTTTTGTTGGTACCTTACCCTTGGGCCAACGTTTTCATTTTTGCTTCTTTGTACTTTCCTTATGCCTTGAACATATTTATTTGCATGTATTTTATATTTACTAGATGTTTTATTTTTCTCTTCCCTTTTATTTCTATTTTTTTCGTGTTTTTATTTTCATTTATTTGTTTTTTTTTTTATTCAACTTTTTATTAAACTTTTTGTATCGTCATATGTTTTTAAAAAATTTGACCCTTTTTTT
>JADZMA010003031.1:0-10438 GCA_020796225.1 Arion vulgaris
CATCTTATAATTATATTACTACCATCTCTTTTTTAACATCCTTATAATTATATATTACTACATAGCATTATTTTAACATTCTTATAATTATATATTACAATATCAACTTATTTCAATATCCTTTATAATTATATATTACTATCAGCACTATTTTTTTAACATCCTTATAATTATATATTATACCATCAAGCACTATTTCAACATCCTTATAATTATATATATTACTACCATCAGCACTATTTCAACATTCTTATAATTATATATTACTACCATCAGTACTATTTTAACATCCTTATAATTATATATTACTACCATCAGCACTATTTCAACATTCTTATAATTATATATTACTACCATCAGCACTATTTCAACATTCTTATAATTATACTAGCTGTACTCTGCGCGTTGCTACGCCTTCAAAGAAAATGAATTTAAAGAAATTCATATAACAATATGTAGTAATTATTTGTTTTATCATTGTCCTTTTGTTCATTTTCTTGGAGAGAAAAAACTTACAATTTAACGTTTCATTTCAAGTCTGTTTATTGAAGTGCTTTTGGATATACAATATTTTTGTTTTTCCATCTGGTCATAATCGAATAAATCAGAATGTTTTCCGACTTAGAACAGGCCATATAGCTGTCCATGTGAAAAGCAAGGATTTTCCAAATGTAGTCCACACACTTGTAGTGATTGTCCTTGTGATTTGTTGATGGTCATTGCAAAGGCGAGTCGTACCGGAAACTGCAAGCGTTTGAATTCGAATGGCATGTCTGTTGGAATCATTGGGATGCTGTGAATAGTATATCTTCTCCTTTAAATTTTCCATTTAAAATTGTACCTTCGATGATATTGTTCATCATATTTTCACTAAAAGTCTAGTACCGTTGCAAAGTCGTGGTGGATTAATGTTTCTGAGAAGAATGATAGGCACGCCAATTTTCAATGTTAAAATATGTGGTGGCATGCCCTGGCAAATCAGAGTGAATTCAAGAATTCAGTTGATAATTGACAACTTCGTCTTGATTCATTACAGTATCGATGGACTTATACGTTGTCACTTCGCCTGGTATTTTGTTTTGAATTTCAAATCTAGTCATATACATCCTTGTTTTTTTGCTGCTAATATTGCACGTGCACTGAGCCACTGATGATTTTTGTAATTATGTACAATATTTGGGAAAACTTTATGAATCAATTCGTCTGTGGTCGCTATGATGTTACAGAAGTTTGTTGGCAATGTGATACATCGTGTGGAATCATCGATTGGCATTTTCCCATTCCCAATATCCAACAATTGTTTTGCGAAACGTTCAGAGGTTTCATCATGTTGTAGTTGTATACGCATATTGGTCTTCAAAGTCAATTTCTGTATGTGTCGCCATAAAACTGATGATTTCAGGCATGCATTAAGTTCATCAGCGGGTGTTGATCTTGGTATAACTGGTAGAGTTTGCCGAAATCGCCAGACAATAAATGAGTGCGCCACCGAAGAGCTGGTCATTTCCTCTCAAATCTTCAGTGTACGATGAAGCGCTTCTAATGCTTTTTTATGCGCCTAGTACATTCATCCCATATAATGAGTTGACATAATTGGAGTACTTTACCCATTGCAGAATTTTGTTGATATTGCATGTTGGTGTCTCAGTGATTTGCATATTCAATGGCAATTTCAGCGTTGAATGCGCTGTTCGGCCACCATCTAAAGAGTTGCTGCAATTCCAGAAGATGCGATTGCCAGTGCAATATTATTTCGTGATCGTATGGTTGCCAAAATAAGTGAAATGAGAAAGTTTTGCCTGTGCCTCCTGGCGCATCTATGAAATACAATCCACCGTTTTGACTTGTAATTGCATGCATAATTCTGTCATATGCTATGCGTTGTTCCGGAATCAATTTTGGAAGATTCGTTTGAACAAATGTACTCAATTCGTTGATATCAAAGTGTGTTTCTCGTTCCAACTCACAATCGAAAGGTTGTTTGCAGATCGTTCTGGCGCATCCATTCCCAATTGTACCAGTGCTTTATTAGTGATTGCCAAACATATGTCCTCAATTGAAACCAATGCCTCATTATATACGTTTGGTGTGAATTGAATGTCAGGATTTTGATTCGTCGCACGCAAGCGATGTAGGATGTCTTCACCTGTAGTCTTTGTATTTTCCCAAAGTTCTTTGGATTGGATGGAAGCACGTTGTTATATTACTGCAAATAGTGTGCGTATTTGCTGGTGTGCAGTATTGGATGCATCAGCCAGTGAAGTGTCCCAATGTGCATCGTTTTCAAGAAGATTTAATTCTTGGCAAGCTTCACGATAAGTAGCACATACGTGACCGTTAACTGTTCTCAATTCTTGGAAGGATGTTGGTCCACGTTTGTTGATTAACAGTAATCGCAAGTAAAAGCATTCTGCATTGTTTGGATGAACAGTGTACAAACGACCTAACGCATTGGTCGAATATAAATTGGAATGTCCTTCAACTACTTTACCTGTTTGCGACATTGAAACTTTTCGCTGCTGCATTCCATGTTTAGTATGTTGGCAGTTCAGAGTAAAGTAGCGTCTTTGCAAATATATCATCTCTACACAATGAGAAAAATGCAGTTAACGTTGTTGGCGATGGTGACAATGCTCGTGCATGTGCATTATCTGTTGTGAAGTACACGCGCTGTCCATTTTCAAGGTGCACTGCCAAATGAACAACTGTTGGATGTCGTTCATGAATTGGAAATGATAAAATGCGCCATACTGCTTCATTGCTACTAATGTAACGTCCCAGTTGATAATGCTCGATTTCATCGATGGATGCAGTTATATTTGCCACTCCAAAACTGCCATATTGCTTCCTTTGTTGACATATTTGCAAATGTACTTGATCGATTTCACCGAATTGACAAACAGATGATGAACAACGAATGTCAGGATTTTGATTAAAACTGTAGCAATACATTGCATAATCTATCCATTTTTCCAATAAACACATTTGGATGAAGACTGTAATCATAATTAGTATTGTAATGGAATGCACCTAGATTTAAATCAGCGTGCAGTGTTAGTCTGGATAGAGTAGTGCGTATCCGAACGGTTTGCAGACTTGCTTCCGTTGCTCGATTGTTTCAGCTGAACGGACTTGAGCAGTGCGTACTCGATTGGTTCCTAGTCTTGCTTCACGTTGCTCGTCTGTTTCAGGACGAACGGGCTTCAGCAGTGCGTACTCGAACAGTTTGCAGTCTTGCTTCTGTTGCTCATCTGTTTCAAAGCTAGTAATGCCTTTCTCTTTCGTGCTCTAGGTGTAGATGGCCAATAGCTTTTCGTTCGGGAGGCATAATTGCAAATGTGTGGAAAATTTGTGAAGAGCGTGTGGAAATAACTGCATCTTGTTATTCTTCACACATGGAATTAAATATCACTGTTGATGTTTCGCTGGAATAAATAAAAATTAGCATTTGATTAAATTTTATTAGGAAATGCATAGAAACTGCGAGTAAAATGTTTTGAAAAATCAGGAAAACTGTATGAATCATTTGTCGAAACTACTCACGCAACCTATTGCGAAATGAGTTGTACTAATTTGAATGTACGCCCTATGCGAGTCAATGGTATGGATTGATTTACAAAATATTAAATGGT
Organism: Arion vulgaris; assembly: GCA_020796225.1. Lineage (NCBI taxonomy): Eukaryota > Metazoa > Mollusca > Gastropoda > Stylommatophora > Arionidae > Arion > Arion vulgaris. The sequence goes on from JADZMA010003031.1 coordinate 3,633, forward strand.
CACCCTGTTTCTGTCATGTAATCTAATATTGGAATATTCAGGCATAATAATTGCAAATGTGTGGAAAATTCGTGAAGAGCGTGTGGAAATAACTGCAGCTTGTTTGTCTTCACACACGGAATCAAATATCACTGTTGATGTTTCGCTGGAATAAATAAAAAAAAATTAGCATTTTGATTAAATTCTATTAGGAAATGCATAGAAACTGCGAGTAAAATGTTTTGAAAAATCAGGAAAACTGTATGAATCATTTGTCGAAACTACTCAAGCGCCACCTATTGCGAAATGGTTGTACTAATTTAGAATTGCACCGCTATACAGGTCAATGGTATGATTGATTTACAAAATAAAAATGGTAACCGTTTCTGTCTGTAATCTAATATTGGGTAATATTCATACATATAACGTGTACATTGTACATCAGGTAAACGTTGATGGTAAAATAACCATCTTGCCATTTATAGAAATGCCGGCCAATAGCTTCCCTCAAATGAACGTATTCCTCGGATCGTAGTTTTGTTTGGTTTAATTGAATATAGAGCAATTTTTGCCAACATAGCTAACAAACATTGATGGAATAGATGGAACTTAAAATATGATTTGCAGTATCTATGATCATGATTAGAAACAAACCTTCAGCTTGTAACGGCTTGTTTGAAATATTGACTTTAACGGCTTGTTTGAAATATTGACTTGAATCATACGTCATCGAATCGTGTAGATGCGCATACTGTAAACTTCCGGAAGAAACTCGATGAAATTTGCGTTTTTCGTCGGAAACGTTAATGGAGATTTGGTTAGAAACTCTCGATGAAATGAGCGTATTATTATTTTTAGATTGTTTCGAAAAGCTTCAGCGCTACCTATTTCAAACTGTGACAGGTAGCATCCCGACATTAAAACAAACATATCCTGTAAATTTCAGCTACATCTGTTCAGTAGTTTTCGAGTCTATAGGTAACAAACATACATACATACATACACTCATTTTTATAATAGGTATAGATATTACTACGATCAGTACTATTTCAACATCCTTATAATTATATTATCACCATCAGCACTATTTCAACATTCTTATAATTATATATTACTACCATCAGCACTATTTCAACATTCTTATAATTATATATTAATACCATCATCATTATTTCAACATCCTTATAATTATATATTACTACCATCAGCACTATTTCAAGATTCTTATAATTATATATTACTACCATCAGCATTATTTTAACATTCTTATAATTATATATTACTACCATCAGCACTATTTCAACATTCTTATAATTATATATTACTACCATCAGCACTATTTTAACATTCTTATAATTATATATTACTACCATCAGCACTATTCTAACATGATTAAAATAGTATAATATCTACAATAGCACTATTCCTGTATCATTATAAATATATATATTTAAATTGCAATTTTTCAACAGAATTATAATGATACAGTTTCACCAGTAGTATCATTTCATTCTTATATTCATATATAATCGCCTTCATCAGCATCCACTCATGAAAGTCTTACAATAATATCAAGAATATTATCATAGTCATACATTACCAATACCATCATTACTGCAGTAACATCATTATAGGAATACGAGCTGTCACAGCATCATCATTATGTCATGTGTACTCGTCATTATCAAATAACTTGTCCTGAGCAGAACTTTGTCACCTTAACAGTCTTTTGTCCTTTCTCTCTCTCGTAGGCCAGATGTTCCGCCTCTGCATCGGTCATGCTCAAACCATCATTTATATCCTGAATCCATCTTCTTCGTGGTCTTCCTCCTCTCCTCTTCTTTGCTGGGATGCCTCGTTCCATGATGGTCTCCAGCCTTTCGTGCCTCTTTATATTTCCAAAATACTTTAATTTTCTCATTCTTATTTGTAGCTACAGCCAGTTTTCATTGATTTTGAGTTCTTTCTGGATAGATATATTTGTTATCTTCTCTGTCCAAGATACACGGATGACTCTCCTGTAACACTTATATTCAAAAGCAGACATACGCTTTTCCACCGACTTGTTAAATGTTCTTGTTACACACACATACGTTGACTGGAATTTCAAGCTCTTAGTATTCTTAGCTTTGTTTTCTTGTGTACTACATTACCACTATAACATATTTACATCATTATAATTAAACATTACCACAAACAACATCATCTCATAATTATTGTCATACTTTACCAACAGCAACATTATTCTTCCTCACGTTATTTAGATAAGATCTGTATGTTGCTGATGGTTGCCATGTGAACAAGACAGAGACATCTAGATTGAGAATATCAAGATATCTCTATTAACGTTCAATGTAACGGATTCATTGACTGCCATTATGCTTGACTGCACAATGTGTTTCCGGAGAGATGAGAACTCTTGAACCAAGTTCAGAATTCTGTCCCTTTCCGATGTTTGTTTTTTATAGTTGTTATTATTAAGCCATTATCAATGTTACAATATTCGTTCAAGTTATCGGTGGTTTAGTTATGTCTAACAACTCCAATCTATAAAAATGGCTTTGCTGAGAAACTTCATTTAAAAACTGGCACAGTGTCATGAACAATTTAAGCACGATGTCCCAATAGAAACGTTGAATTTAAAAAAAATATTTTAGTGATAAAACGCAACAGGTATGATCCAATCAAAACGGAAACGAGTAAAACAATAATTTTATTTGAGAACTGATCAGCAATTTTTACTGTTAACGGTTATAAATTGTATTAAATTTGGCAAATCACGTCTGTAGTATTAACACTCATTTTAAATTAATAAGTTATATTAGGACGAAGGTAAAAAGTGATTGCATCAACTACCGGAGCAAAGGGCATGCAAATAAATTATAAACTAGTTACGTCGTGGCCTCCTATAAATAAGGCCGGCGGGCTCAGGTAAAAAAATATAGGAAGTAAGCACAGCTCGCGTGACCTCGCATTCCAGGTTTTGTCTAAAGACGAATTCATTTTAAAAACAACATGTTAAACCAAGTTTATATTATGTTGCAAGTTAAGTTTAACATTAAGGAATATCAGTAATAATGCATATTTTTCATCAATAAATAACCGTGGACTTATAGAATTTAATAAAATTACAAAAACCTTACATTGTTCTATCAAACACATACAAAACCAGTTTATTAAACAGAAATTTCGTTTTCCGTCTGAGGGTAGTCGTCGTTATAGCAGCGGACCATGGCTATGCTTTATGTTTGTGCGGAGAAATACTTGTGTTTAAAAATAAACAGGTAGACAAAGCTGCTTTCTTGACAAAATAATATTCTGAGCATAAAGAAATAAAGCAAACTTGAGAATATATCAGTAAAAAGCTACTGAACGTAAAGAAACAAATGGTTAGTGATGATACAAATACGTTGAAGTAGTTAGAATATATAAACAAAGAGCCAACAAATGACTAGTGATGATACAAATACGTTGAAGTAGTTAGAATATATAAACAAAGAACCAACAAATGACTAGTGATGATACAAATACGTTGAAGTAGTTAGAATATATAAACAAAGAACCAACAAATGACTAGTGATGATACAAATACGTTGAAGTAGTTAGAATATATAAACAAAGAACCAACAAATGACTAGTGATGATACAAATACGTTGAAGTAGTTAGAATATATAAACAAAGAACCAACAAATGTAGAAACAAATAACTATTCAGCATATATGTTATTGGTAGCGGCTTCCGTGGTACTCGTATGGTAGTATGTGCCATGTTTGTAGTCAGTGGGGCAAAGATCTGGTGTGAACACTGTCGTGGGCGAAAGTGGATGGGGATGCAATTCTGGGATCGGTTGATAATTGAGTGTCAAGTAGTAAGTTAGGAGAGGAGACACACCACACATAGTTGTCCCATTACAAGTTTGTCCCATTGCAGAATTGGACATGTGACTGTTAGGAAGTGAATTCGTTGGTAGGTGTATTGAACTACGGTGTGACTACACGATTGGAGTCATGTGTCGAGGACGTATAACAGCAACGACAACAACAATACATAACATATTTAGGACAGTCCGCAGCAAGTTTCTATCCATCACCACAAACATTTCTATCAGACCTTTACAATAATGACCACAAGATGATTTCGTTTATTATCAAGACAGCAATTTCCCCGATGATAATTAACAGTTAACTTCAGTAAGGGACATAACTCATAATAATTCCAATCAACAAATAGGGGTAGCGAACACGATCAATCAACTGTATACACGCAACTGTCTAAAATGATATCGCGTGGGATGACTACACCGGCGCCTTTGGTTAAACACCTAGGATTGTTAAAGTTCGCTGACAGTATTTTTTTCTGATCACAAACGTCAATTATCTTCACTATACTCACGTGCACTCTTCTGGTAGAGAGACGTTTCTGTGACTATGTTAAACTGCTTATTTGTTCGTGAAAAACACCTATAACGTAAAAACATATAAACAACTTCTCTTTTATAAGGTCTACGGACTTGCATTCTATATTATACTCTATCTTAGGAATCTACTTGAAACAAATACTTGCAGAAAACGGATGCACCAGGCCGTAAGGTGCATAACATGGTGCAACGACCCTCACAATGTGGAATGGGATAACGGATTCTACGGTCACCAATCTGCCTCTGTAGATTTATTGCCACACCAGTAAGAATGTCAGACCCTACATCACAGGGTAGCCAAAACTTACTTACAGGAAGAGGTTGGCTAAACGAGGAAGCAGAAATCATAGGAATTATATCCTACAGAACTACCCACTAGTATGAAGACTTGAGAAGAAAAGAGGTGGCCCTTACACTAGCGTCCAAGACAAACTGTATGGCGTGGCTGATAATCTGAGACAGCCTTTATTAGATAATCCGAAATTCCAATCTAGTGAGAACGAAGAAGAAGAAGAAGTTACTCTATCTGATTATGTTTTCATCTGTACTCTATGACTTCTCGTCCATTATTCTCACTTGAAAACCTGGCCAGCATTGGCGGAATGCGGAGGACCATTCAGAATCAGAACTGTTTGATTCTGAACACGACTATGCTAGCGCATTTTCGCCATGTTTGGTCGGGTATTTTCCGGTTTCGTTTGCGAGCTACTGAGTTAGTGCTTGAGCAACGCTGTGAGCTAATGATTACATGGAATGCTTTTTGCTGTGTGTCCACCGTGCGTTTGTTGTGTGTATTCAGAAATGGCGGACAGCGTTCATGACGAACAAGCTCAATCTGCTGTATGCAGTTATATTGCGAGTGCAGAAAGCTGGATTTTGTCATGATTGATGTTCCTTTGACAAGAATTGCAATTCCAAGTGATGAACAGTTTTGTGTTGCTACATTAGTGACGCCATATGCATTTTATGCGGTGCATGTTCTTATTGTGGCAGTACACGGCTGTTTCATTCTGGAACTAGTTCACACAGGAAACATTTCACAGTTGTTAGTATTTCGTGTGATTTTCATTGGCACAGGAACGGAGCATATGGGGTGACCCGTTGCAGTGAAGTTGGAACCGTACTTATGAACTATGAACTATGAACTATTCTCACTTTTGATTTCTCCCTGACGTCAATATCGTAATTTCTTCCACTTCTATTTAACAATAATGTAAGGCTTGGAAACATGGACAATGAACAAGCAGTTAGAAGAAAGAATTGATGCATTTGAGATGTGGATATATGGAAGAATAGGCAGAGTTTCATGGACAGAAAACAGACAAATAAATAAGTTTTAGGAAAACTAGGCATGAAGAAACAATTATTAAGAGAAATAAAATTCAGACAAGTAAAGTATTTTGGCACATAAAAAGACATGACACCATGATAAAACATTCACTAGAGGGGAAAGTTGAGGGGGGAAGAGCAAGAGGAAAAGAGAGATAAGTGGGAGGGAAACTTTAAGAAATGGACAGGTTACAGTATGGCGTTGCAACACCGAGGCGAAAGACAGAGGATGCTGGAGATTCATTGCAACCAACCTTTGATGTGGAGACGGCACGTGTGATGATGATGACACATTATTTCACGCATTTACTGTTTTTCCCACAAAGACTTTTACACTGTCAAAATCAACACTTATTCGTCTCTTTGCCCTTCTATGATTCTCTATATTTACTGTAAGTGTTTTATGTTCGCCTTAGTTCGGTCTTATTTAGTAATGTAGCTGTTAATATTGATATACGAAGAGTCCTTCGTATATCTTGGACAGAGAAGAGAATAAATAGATCTATCCAGAAAGAACTCAAAATCAAAGAAAACTGGCTGATGCTCAAATAAAAGAGAAAATGGAGATATTTTGGACATCTTTTTTTTTATATTTTTTTTACCGATCCAGAGGCACTTGAGCTTTCAGCTCTTCGGCTCGGTGCCATGGACATCGTAACCCTTCGGTTTGGTGCCACGAACACCGTAAATCTGGGGAATCGCTGGTTTTCTGCCTTCCTGCGGAATTGAACCCGCACACACAGAGGGATAGTCACCGTAGTCCAACGCGCTACGAACACGCTGGGCAGACGGGCATTTTGAACATATAAAACGACATGAAGGGCTGGAGAAGACCATCATGGAAGGAGGCATACCGACAAAGAGAAGAAGAGAAGACCACGGAGAAGATGGATTCAGGATGTAACTGATGGTTTGAACATGACAGCTGCAGAGGCAAGACATCTGACCTATGAGAGAGAGAAATTCCGGAGGACTGTTGGGTTGGAAAAGTTCTGCTCAGGACAAGCTACTTGATGATGATGATCAGCTGTTAACGTGTGCCCCTCTGTCTCTAACAGACATAAAGAACATGTGAAGATC
>JADZMA010003032.1:0-10437 GCA_020796225.1 Arion vulgaris
GGGGGAAATGAAAAGTTTAACACTGTTCTAGAGTGACAAAACAAGAAAAATGATCAAATTTAGACATGATAATACAGATAAAATTTTGACATGGGATATTCTGTGTTCTCCCTTTTTCGCGCAGCTCGTTTTCTTTATGACTCAACGGCACGATGATTCTAACAGGTTTTCCCCGTGTTGTTACAGAGCCATTTTGGGATCTTGAAAAAGGGGTTTCCCCGCCTGTGTCTATCCGAAGCATTTCAAAACACTTTAAGAGTTTTAAAAGCTTTTTTTTCTGTCCAAACAGAACGTCTGCCCACTACAAGCTTGTCATATTCTTTCAAATGAGTACTGCTCGGATGTGTTTAATGGATTGTTGCCCATTGACTCTATGAAGACCCCTTTGACCAAGATCAAGATCTACACTTTGATCTTAGCCAAATCAACGAGTTTTTTTTATTTGACATCAGAGTGTGTATACCAACAAACATAAAAAAAGAAATAACTTCTTTGACAAAATCACCCAAGTCTTGAAATATATATAAGTGATTATATCAGAGCAAAACGAAGAGAAATTATTCACATAAATTTATTTCAATCCACTGGGGTTTGATGCCTGATGGGGGTTTTTTAATTTGTCAAGAAAAAGAATTGTCAAAAATACAATGGAAAAAAAGTTTAATCTTAACAAATTTTCACCTTTTATCGATATATTATCTTATCGAACTTGAAAAGTTATTAAGCCCCCATGTTTCCCAAAACTTATCTCCTTCTAGCTATTGATTATTTTCAAAACAAAGTTTTTATCTTTCTCAAATATCTTCCTATAATTTAGTTTCGTATCAATTTAATAATGAAAACAATGTGTGCATAGAGAAATTTCTATATACATTTTCCAATAAATATCATGTGTCTGAATGATCTTGCAATTTTAATATATTACTGAAAGGGTTTAATATTAAACAAAATTAGAAGTATCTTTATAAAATTAGAAGGAAGTATGGTAAATGGTTTTAAAACCCTACCTATAAACTGAGTTTAAAAATAAAACGCATTTCGTGTTTGAATGAAGATGTTGTTATCGCAATTTTTTTTGTATTCCGTATGCTTTTATTTTATAATTTATAAAGTTTCCCAGCATTGGCTGTAGTCAAAAAAAAAAATCGGAATATATGGGATCACAATTTAAGGGGGTTAAAGATATTATCGAAAAAATTTTGGGTTTTTTTATTTTTGGAACAGTTAGAACAATTGTTTCTTAAACAAAAACTAGTTACGCTTTTTTTTAGTTGTGCTTGAAAAATTTTAAGATTTAGACGGGGAAATTGGTTATACATGTATATCTAATACAGTGGCGACTCGTCTTTAAACCAGTGCCGGGCCCCCCCAAAAAATAATGTTAACTTTATTTATTATTTTATAAAAAAATAAAACAAAAACCATGATTTACCCGGGAAACAAATGTCTGGCCCCAAACAAAATTACCCAACCCCCACTGTTTATAAAATATATATATATATATATATATATATATATATATATATATAAAATATAATTTTCAGGTATCATAATTAGCATGTCACTTGAGGAACGCCCTTTTTTAAAGCCCCTTGAAAACTCCCATCTTAAAGCCCCCCCAGCGTCATGTTCAAGATTCTTTTATATCCGTTTGGGCCCCACTTCCTCTTGCTCCAGGAACATTTTTACATTACCGCTCAAAAATCAGAGTTTAACTGTAAAAATTTTTCCCCTTTGGGGAAATAGCTTTTTTATGACCCAATGTTCCTGATATGCAGGTCTTTGGATGTCTTTTTTTTTTTCTTTTTATGTCCGGGATGTTCAAGAATTTTTAAAAACCTTTTTCGAAAGATTTATTTTTTTCTTTAATTTTTCCCTTAGGTCTAGAGCGATCCATATGTTCCCCAGGAAATGCATGTTTTTTGAAATTTTTTTATTTTTTATTTATATGATAGTTTCTTCATGCTGCCCAAACCCTCAAAAACCCATCTTTTTTAACTTTTTTCCAACCCATTGTTTTAAATGGAGCTAAGATTTTCCCAAATCTGTGATCTTCTGATTTTTTCATTATTGATGTTCTTTTTTTTTTCTTTGAGATTTTGCTTTATCTTGGCATAGTTTTCTTTGTATTCGAATTTTCCGTGAGTTGACGGATTGGGGGATCGAATAGTACCACTGTGCCCTTAAGGCAGTCGAAGAGTCGTCGGGAGGTGGGGAATTCCCCTAGTAAAAAAAAATGTCACAGAAATCGGATGTGCTTAACTACTTGTGGGGAAAAGGGGAAAAACTGCAACAAAGGTTCAGATCACATACAAACAAAAAGAGGGGTTTAAAATGGTCGGGGCAAAAAAGAAGAAGAAGGGGAGGTTTTGGGAATAAGGTTCTGATGTTTTTGGTTTTGAAAGTGAATTAGCAATTCCAACCCGTGTCATTTTGAGGAGAATGACATTTGTCCTCCTAACATTTCTCATTATATTTTCTGATAGATGTTAATAAATATGGAGAGAGTATGCATCCTTGTCTTACCCCCCTTTTTTTTAACCATATTCGATGTTTCTCCAGCTATTTGACTGCTGTTGATTTTTGAAAAAAGTTTTTCTATTAGATTCAAATGGATAAACCCCCATGTTTTATGTTGTTCCACAATTTCAATGATGACATAGTTGAACTTTTCCCCGTAATCTAAAAAAGATGGAGATCCACATTAATTCTACTTTTTTCAAAGATGTTTCTATGTTAAAAAGGGGTATGGGGCCGGGCCATGTCTGAAATCTGCCAGACCCCTTAGTTCAATTCTACTTTCTATCCTTTTCATGATACCCCGCAGGTTTTTGCCAAGGATTAAGAAACCCGTAAATACTTGTCCTGACAGAATTTTGTAAACCCCCAACGTCCCCGGGAATTTCTCTCCATAGGCCAGTTTCCCGCCTCTGAAACCCGTCTTTAAAACATCATTACACCCCGAATCCATCTTCTGTGGTCTTTCTGTATTTTGTCTGCCGGTATGCTTTTCAATGATGGTTTTCCGCCATGTGTCTTTATATAATTAAAATCCCCAAATTTTTCCCTTTCATTTTAACATCACCCGTTTTTTGATTTTGAGTTATTTCATCATTTGTTCTCTTTTTGCCCAATATACAAGTATTTCTTTTAAACTTATATCCAAAAACAATATGTTTTTCTATTTTGATTAATGCGATAGCTTTAATTGTTGTACTTTTTTATTTTCTTTTTTGGGAAGGGGGATAGACTTTTTCCCATGTCTCAGGCCCAGATGACTTTTCAGATTTGCCCTAATTAAAGGACTCCTCCCTGTACTTCTTTGTATATGTACCTAGAAAAGAATATCTTTTTTAGATAAAAAGATAAATATCTAGATTTTGAAAAACAATTTTTGTTTATGTAAAAAGAGGGAAAAATCAAGCATTGCAAAACATATCTTTTGTTTAAACAATAGGGAAAATTAACACTTGACAAAAATATTTTTTTGTTTATGAGCAATGAAAAATATCAAACACTTGACAACATATTTTTGTTTTGTAAAAATGATAAAAATCAAGCACTTGACAAACATATTTTTTGTTTATGAAAAAAGATGAAAATATCAAAACTTACAAAACATATCTTTTGTTTATGCATCAATGAGGGAAATATCTAAACTTGACAAAAATATCTTATGTTTATGTAACAATGATGGAAATATCTGATGACAAAAATATTTTTTGTTTATGCACTTAAAATGATAAAATATTTTTTTAAAACTTAAAAACAAAACATATTTTTTGTTTATGAAAAATGAGGGAAATTTTAAACCCTTGAAAAACATATATTTTTTTTTTAAAATGATGGAAATATTAGCACTTGACAAAACATATTTTTTGTTTATAACAATGAGGGAAAATCGGGACTTGACAAACATATCTTTGTTTATGAAACAATGGGAATAGTACACTTGAAAAAATATTTTTTGTTTAATCAAATGGAAAAAAAGACTTGACAAACATATTTTTTGTTTATGCATCAATGAGAAAATTAGACTTGACAAAACATATCTTTTGTTTATGCAACAATGAGGGAAATATCAGCATTTGAAAAACATATTTTTTGTTTTGTAAAAATGATGAAATATCAATTGACAAAACATATCTTTGTTTATGTAACAATAAAATATCACCTTGATAAACTTATTTTGGTGTATTTATTATTTGTTTTGATGTTAACCCCGTTTCCATTTGATGTTTTAATTTTTTTAAACACTTACCCGCCCAAAACAAGCTAGGAATGTTTCCCTTTGAATTTGAGCTCATTCTAAGATATAAAAATATTGTCACTGAGAGTTAACTGTTTCCCCAAAAAAGCAAAGTCCAAACACATATAAACCAAAACGGAGCACCTCCTAATTTTTCTGTTCCGTACAAAATAGTGGCTGACTGGGTTATATAGCTGATAACAAATATAAGAGAGATGAGAATAACCATTTTACAACTGTTTTATCTCTTTTGGGGAATGTAAGGTTTCATTTTTTTGAACTCCTCGTCTCCAGTTTGTTTTTTCAATGAATTTTTTACCAGTGCAATGGTAAAACAACTGTCATTTAAAAGCCATAAATTTAAAAAATGCATTCAATGATAAAAAAATTTGTTGAACTTTTGCCAGTCTGAAGAATACTACTTAAAAAAATAACGTTGAATAAAGGGGGTCTCTGGGCCTTCCCCAGGCGTAGATTGGTAGAAGCAGCCAGCACAAAAAAAAAATGCCGATAATAAGCGTTGTTGTCTTTCTAGTCAAGATCAGCCATTTCAAATCAACACATAGCGTTCGAATGAGAAGGGTTTTCCAGCGTTACGGGGAAAAAAGAGTGAGGCCCGACTGTTTTAATAAGATAATTGATGTAATGTCACATTTTCCAAAATTTCCAAAATAGGTTAACTGCTGACTTTAAAAGAATAAAAAAAGGAGCCCCCCATCAGATACAGCCAATCCGAGGGAATTGACAGAATCAAGCCCTGTTTGATAAATACCACATATTGATAATTTGAAAATTATACCCCAAAAATGACCATTTGAAGCCCAGACATACAATCCAGTTCATATACTTTATTTTTTCCCCCCCGAAACGAAACCTTTTTCAAAACGAACGAACTTGTTTATTGGATAATAGATCCATTACGTTGTCTTACGATTTTAGTTGCGAAACCAGATTCCCAAAAAGACTGGAGAAATTTTTCAAATGATCTGATAGATGACTGCTGTTAACCCAACAAGCAGTAGGTGGAAAGTAGGAGGGGATATTTTTTTTTTAATAATTGTAATTTAGTCCCAAAGATTCTAAAAAAAGAAATTTTATATCATGACGATGCCTTGTTGCTTTTGGGTTTTGATAATATCAAGACCTGAGGCTGGGGGCAAAAAGGATTTTAAAAAAAAAAGAAAGAAAAAATAGTTACAGGAATATTTTTTCAGCATTTTAGTTTTGGTTTTTAAAACCGAAGGATTTCTTCACCAGGTTTTACCCCTATGGCCGGTCCTCTCCCCCAAAAGGGACGCCACCTGCCAAGAGAAACACAAAAACGAACCGTAGCCCAGCAAAAACCAGGGGTTTGAAAAACTGCCTCGTGAACGGATTCGAACCCACGCCCGAGGGCACGGGAAGGCAAAGGGGTTAACCACTCAGCCACAGAGACCCCAATCATTTTTTAGAACAGCCCAAAAACATAAAACTGAAAAAAACCATGGTTTTTTACTTTGGATTTTGTTTCCATAACTGTTAAAAAAAGTTATGAATTATAATTGAATGTCTTTTTAAACAATTTAAAAATTTAAAACGTTTAAAATTTAACAAAGGAAGATAACTAAAAAATAACAGACATTATTTGACTTTTTTAAAAAAAAGGAGGTTGTTTAAAATTGAAATGTAGACTTAAATTATTCAAAACTAGGAAAAAAAATTTAAAAAAGAATGGTTTTTCAGAAGATTGATGAAATCCCCCGGGCTGCAAATGATAATGTATGGGTTTTAATGAGGTCAAGAAAAGAGAAAGTTTTTCATCAATATAAGAAAGAGGAATCATTATTCCCAGGATGAGAGGGGGGTTTAAGCCCCGACAACCGGGAAAATCAGGGAAGACGAGACAGAGGAAGACAGAGAGAAAATCTTTTAAAGCCCACAAGAAGGGAAAAACGTCAACATCTAGAATAGAGGGTCAAAGGCGATGGGGACAAACCCCCCAGGTTAGTGAGCTGGCCTATGATCCTACACCCCCCCATTTGGGGACCTGGAAAAACACTGTTCCCGTCTGGTTTAAAGGGGGAGGGGTGAGGAGAGCTACTCGGTGGGGGAGATTGAGGTAGTCACGCTGGATGGGGTCCGCTTGCAACACAGACGGGGAACCCAGAGTGACTTTAATGCTGTCTCTCCCCATGGAAAATTTGAACGGGTAAAGCGAAAAAAAAAGAGCGTCGGGCCCATGGGCGAAACCGAGTCCGGGGGGAGTTAGGGGCGCTGAAACCCGAGTCGAGGAAGGGGGGGGCCGGAAAAAAAAAACATATAGGATGAGAGGTATCCCGCAAAAGATGTTACCCATGGGGGAAACTGGGGGCCCCCATCTCAGGGGTTGGGGGCGATTTAACCCCAGGTTTGGCAAAAGAGGCAGATTTAGCACGGGGGAACGCGGGGATAGTGAGGAAAGGCAGAGCGAGCACGCATGCGGACGTGCACGGGGGCCCACCTGGGAAAGTGCACGGGCAGATGATGAAACGGAAGGCCTGGGAGGCCTTTGGGGAGGAAGGGGGACAGGTGGAGGGGGGAACCCATGTGTAGAAACGGGGCCCCGGGTTGAAGCAGTGGCGCCCCCCGCAGAGAATTGTTGCCTTTTAGTTTTATTGGGGACAATCAAAGGGGAAGGGAGTAAACTGAAACTGAACGTCAGGAAAAAACCCAAAAGGCCCCGAAAAAGAAGTTTTCAGGTCCCTATCAGCCCGGGAGGTAGGGCGCAAGGTAGTAACCTTAAAAGGAAAAAACCCAAACCCGCGCCTTGTAGGTTGGCTGGGGGTAAAAAATGCTAATGGGAGGAACCCCGTAAACGCTGGTTGAAATTGGGTACTTTCCCGAAGGATAAGCACCAGAGCTCCAAATTGTATGAACTTTGGAGTAAACACGTTTTGGGGAAAGGGGTATATATCACAAAGAAATAAAATGGCCGAAAAGAACGATCGTAGAAAGAAGGGGGGGGGGGCGGAGGGGGATGATAGAAAACACCGAAACAAAATTTGGGGGATCCCGGGTCCTACGCCCATGTCACCTGATGATGATAATTATATAAGATGTTTGTTTAAATAAAAAGAACCATTAAATGGTTCGCTATGTCCATCCCCTATTTAGGGGGCGTTGAGGCAGGTTTTTCCTTTTAACAACAACTGGGTACAAGAGAGACCAAATTTAACTGTATCAGTCTCTCTTTTTATACATCTGTTTGAAATTTAAACAAAAGGAGACGGGCGATCTTCCCCTAAAAAAAAAACCTTTAAAATAGTTAAAACCAAATTGTAAGAAGCTCATCGAAAAAATAAAATGATTTCAAATCTCGGCTGGGACTTTTCCCATTCAGGGGAAGACTTTTAGTAAACGCAAATTAAACCCAGAACAAAATTCCCAAGACATTAACGATTCAGTGGATTCTTCGAACGTATTCAGTGGCATGCTTTCTCACAACTGGGCAACTGTATGACCATGTCGATCCTTGCATTCATAAACTGGGTAGAGAAAGGGGGAACGAGAGGAAAATCTAGAAAACGATGGCAAAATGTCATTGACGATCTGAGAAGACTGCCGCTGACGTCGGGCATCTTGCACAGAATATAGTTTTTGGGCCGCCCCCCAGGGAAAATTCTGGGAAAAAAGGACTTGATGTGATTAAAAGATTGAGAAGAAAGTCTGCTGGGCTTGAAACAGGATTCACATATCAAATGTCCAGAAAAAATTGAAAGATTCAGCACCATCTAATTTTTTTCCATCACTAAAGACAAACAGTAAAAAGCCGCGGTAGCGGGGGTTAGTGAACCGCTTCAAGGCTGGTGCCCGGCCCTCAAATGGTCGTGGGAATTTTTCCCCCCCCCCACCCCCTTTTACCCCGCCTCAACTGAACCCGAACCTGGGAAAAAAAGGCGGTTGTGATGCTGACCCCAAACACCCATCGCGGGGGACGTTCAATGAAAAATACATGCAACACTGTTTTTATATACCCCAAAGGGAGAAAGGGTTCCTTTCTTTTTCTTTTTAAAGACAACAGTGGACCCTTTTACTAGAAAAACGACGACATCATCAAACATTCTCAAAAAGTGAAAAAGGGAAAAATGCTGGGGATCAACATCAAGGTTTTTTGGGGCAAAAGTGCTGGATCACTTTTTTCTACGATTTTCCCTTTTACTTCTTCTTTTTTTTTCTTTTAACGTTTTTAGACATCGACATACCCCTGTAGCTAGTGATCAACCGGGAACCAGATATTCCAAATAGCTTGTCCAGATTGACATGGGTTTGGCCTGTGTGTTTCCTCCCTTTTTTTCTGTTGGGCCTTCTGCAGGATGTGCCTCTGTAACCTTATTAACATGTGTATGTTAAGGGGCCCATCTTAAAGGACCTCATGATGGTACCTCAACCTTTGTGTTTTATTGTAGCCAAAAAATGACTAAAACCCAAGAATTACATGAGAAAAATAAAAGTTTAACTGCTCGCTTTTGTGTACATACGGATTTTTAGATCAGGGTTTTGTTTCAAATGTCCGGGGTCCCGGGTTCCCCGAGGAACATTCCTCGTTTTAAAAAATATTATGATTTTATTTCAAACAGAAAAAAAAATTTTTAACAAAATTTTTAAAACATTTAAACTAGTTTCACTTTGGGAAATAAAGGAGCGAGTTAAAAATCTGACATTACAAAAAAGAAAAATAATTTAAAATTTTCCCCAGTCTGGGAAAATTGTTTTCTGTTGTAAGATAAAATAATTATTTCGTCCACTTTTTTTATAGAGACGTTTGAGATCCGTATCAAAAATTTTTCCGATCTAGAAGATTGAGCCAGCCTTCGGCCCGGTTTTGGGCATCGTAACCCCTTTGGTTTGGTGCCACAAACACCAAATCTGGGGAATTTGGGGTTTTTTTGCCCTTTTCGGAATTGAACCGCACACACGGGGGAATCCCCAGTCCAACCTCTGAACACGCTGGGGGAGGGTAAAATGTATTTTAAAAGGGGGGTCGGTGGTAAGAAAGGAAAACACGTTCAGTTGGGGAAATCGCAACAACAGTTTTTGAGCAGAACTTAACAGTCATTTTCTGACAGATGTTTTTCACCACTCCCGTTCCCGTTTGATTGGTTTTTGGTTTTGGTTACTAAACTGAGTCATTGCACTCCGGGGGAAACCCGTGCTCAGTCTCCCCAACAGAACGAAAGTATGCATACTGATGGGTTTCCCGTGGCCTTGATTAAACACACCTCTCATTCCTCTCAGACATAAGTTGACGAACAATGAACCCAAACTACCCTGTTCCTCTTTTGTTTTACAGCGCCCCAAATTTGGGATCTTGCAAAAGGATTTCCCCCCACGTGGGTTTTATCGAAGTTTCAGAACACTTTTAAAAGTCTCTAAAAGTTTTTTTAAAAAAATGTTTTCAAAACTATTGGAGCAAAAGAAGACATATATTAGGCCCCAGTTAACAATAGCCCGTTTTGGGTTTTTGGAGGGGGAAGAGCTGCACAGACGCAATATTTACATAAAAAATCTGGGAAAAAACAATTGAATACAATCAAAGTAAAAGCTTATTTTTAGACCAGAAAAAGGATTTGATAGAGTAAAAGGTAAATATGGAAGACCTTTAAGAAATGGCGCCCAGGGACAACTATTAGGTAAATTTTTGGTTATATCAAGATAGCCAAATACAGTAAGAACAAAAAAAATGACCGACTGGGTTTTCCATTACATCAGGTGTTAGACAAGTGTGTCTTTACCACTACTTTTTTTGCATATATGGATAAAAAAACCGAGTCAAATTTAGATAATGTTAAATAAACGAACTGTTTTTTCCAGAGATCAGGGCCTGATACATCAAAATGAACAAGATCTACAACATCATATTACACCTTGAACAAAAAATTTTAAAAAATGACATGAAAAACAACAAACTAAAAAAAATAAAATATGGGGAAAAAAAATAAAACTAGACATCCAAGTAATGGCTAAAATAAACCAAGGAAAAATTTAAAATTTTTGAACATATTTTACAGAAGACGGGAAAAATGATAAAAGATAGAGGCTAGAGTACAAAAAACAAAAGCAACCTACCAGCAGCCCCCTTGTTAAGGCACCCAAAATTTACAGGCAGCTAAACCAAAGATCAAAGTATTTTTTTTCTACTTTTGGGTTTCCAGAGAAAATGGACATTGAGC
>JADZMA010003033.1:0-10434 GCA_020796225.1 Arion vulgaris
CTTATCACTTTTAATTTAAAAATCAAATAAAAATTTAAATTAAATTTTTAAACAAGTTTCTCATACTGAGTTATGCATACAAGTAATACCCACAAAATATCAGTATCTTTTTACATATAATGAAAATGATACCAAAAATACACTCAATCACACAAAAATGTGCTTGGTGTGAAGAGAAATCATGCTTTGTTTGGGATACACTTTTGCAAATAAGGATGTTTCTTCTTGTGAAGAGAAATCATGCTTTGGGATACACTTTTGCAAATAGGGTGTTTCTTTTTGGGGAAAAGAAATCATGCTTTGTTTGGGATACACTGTTGCAAATAGGGATGTTTACATTTCATCTAGGAAAGTTGTTATAGAATGAACATATTATCCCAGAAAGCCGATATCACCAGTCTATATGAACCAGTCATGCAAAAAAAAACATTTATACACACTTGTTTAAAATATATAATGATGCCAATAATGCATACAGTCACTCAGATATGTTCTTTTTTGGAAGATAAAACATACATTGTGAAAAACTGCCAATGCAATGTTTTCTTTGTATTTCTGGAAATCCTAATAGAATTAAAACAGACATTCCATAATGGTCCCAACTGTTAACACTTTCCACTAGCCATTTTTCAACTAAGTCTGGCTCACTGCCACGCTATTTTTTAGACATGAGATTAGTTTTCAGGGTGATAATTTTAAAAATCGAAAAAATAAACTAATGAACTTATGACTTTAAACTAAGGAATAACGTTCATATATGAATGAGCTACTAACCTGTCTAAATGTAAGTATATTTTCATAATCAACAAGCTATTGATGTAAATGATATTGGCGTCGCTCTCCATACCTATCCACAGTATCTCGCTCCATCACCGCCCAGACCGATTTACCAGCCCTCCCCATAAATTCTATTCATGTGGAAATCTGATTCATGCAGCCTTAGCATTGATGTATTTTACGCCACATCTTCAGCACCATTTGGAGCACTGGTGCTTATCCTTTGGCGATGTGTCCGGTTCAGCCAGTGTTTTCCGCCCCTCTCCGCTCTGTAGCCATCTAGTGTTTTTTTTTCGGTGGGGTAGCCAGTCCCCACCCAACCTCTTTGTTGCCTCTTACGACGCATGGCAGGTAACAGTGGGTTTTATTCTTTACACCCCAGTTTGGGCCCGGGAACCATTCGGGGGGATCCACAGATGATATGCCACGTTTTAGATGGGTGTCCGTCACCTACTCCGACCTGTGGGGAAAATCTGCTATCGATCTCTAAACATCTCCCATGAATCACAGTTAAAATTCATATCACATTCAGAGTTCATTTTAACACTATCACTGGCTAAAAAGTCAGAAAAGAATCATTTTGGGGATCACTATTCATCAGCCAGTCGCCCATTTAGAAAATCTTTTGTTTACTTCCAAAAATCGTGGAAAAAATTTAACTTATACCACGATATGCATGTTAGATCCGCCATTTTGGAGAGCTCGCGGAACAATCGGAGGTAGTACGCATGGGACTCCTGTTTCGCCAGCAATACTTTCCCCCTTTAAAAGGCATCTCAGGCGGATATGTTGGTCGCAAAAGTCGAGCAAGCAGGAAAAGGGAGTTCGTATTTGCCTTCTTTTTTTGGTCGGGGGAGCCAAAGTGTTAATGAACAGACATATACACCCTTTAGCCACTACCTGGGGTGTATCGACAAGAAGTATTAAAATATAGAACATATAGGGCCCAACAACTGGAAAGAATACAGAAGTGAAAAGTATCCATGACTTGAGTCACAACATAAAAGAAGAATCTACTATAGAAGTTACTGGAGGGCAACATTTCAGGGAAGGATAAAAAGAATGTCTGATGGAATTTTCATTACACAGGGATGCAGAGACATCAGGGTACATACTTATGTGGGTCAAAGGGGAGAATTTTTGTTAGCTCAATAATATGCTTATACTAATATTTCCATAGTAATCATGTTTAACCAAACAATTTATCTCGACTTATCATTTATCTTTTGTTTTCCAAAATCAGGTTCATGATCTGGAATATGCCCAGGTTGAGCAGCAGGTGATCAAGGGATTGCAGATTGGAAATGCTTCTCTGAAAAAAATGCATGAGGTACTGCTAAGTTGTCTTTGATTTCTTCAGAATTTATAGAAATATTAGACAGTTACGGACACTTATATAGTCTTACTGTTAAGTCTATTTTTTTATTTTAAAGAGGGTGCCACTATCAAATGTCTGGACTATGAATGCTGCAACAGTTAATGAGGGGTCGCTAAACAAGAACATACTGCTGCATTGTAGTTTGATTGGGGACAATCAAAGGCTAGTAGAAATAAACCGTACACAAAACTGGACAGCAGGAAGGGAAAAACCCAAATAGTCCAAAAGACAGGTTTTCTGGGCAGATGACGCTTATCAGACCGGAAGGATAGGTTGTTTTAAGGGTCACTACCCTAAAAGAAAATAGCAACCTGTTGCCTGTAGGTTGGCTGACAGCAAAGGCTAATGAGAGCTCTAACTCAGGTCAAACGCTTTTGAAATCGGGCATTCACTGATGGATAAGCACTAGAGCTCCAAACTAGTCTGAACGCTGACGAAATTGTGTTCTTGGCAAAGGCTGTGTATATCACATCTAGAATGATAAACATGGCCGAAAAGGAACGATCGAGAGAGAGACAAGAGCAGACTTTTTTGTGAGGTATATCATGACTGAGGATGTGAAATTGCAGGGAATTTAAGCAAACAAGATCTTCTTTGAACATTCCATATGGACCACTTGTTAAACCACTCTTTGGGATTTTATGTGATCTGAGCCTAAGAGGCAATTGTATGTTGTGCCAGTTATGCTCCTTCAAGTAGGCTAGCACATCAGATTTCTGAGATGCTTTTTATTTACTAAGGTAGTTTCCCCTAGGCCCCTACCTTAGTGCCTTTACTATATGTTTTGTAGGAAGCAGTGTTACTACTCTTGCCTCCTTGCGAACCCCACCAACACATGGACGAACAACAAGGAGATCAGGAATGGAGAATATGCACATGGGGATCGCATGTCTGAGGAAAGCAATTGAAATTTCTGGTCAACCCGAGCCCCCCCCAAAACCCCTTTACCTGTAATCTTTCACAATGTGCATCTAGAGGAGACAGAGGTTCTTCTTCCCTGTTCGTTCTCATACTTCCCGGTTATAGCAGGAGGCAGTCATGAGAACAACATGTATTTGTCAGTTTTCAACATGAGCTGGGGTATCTGTCCCTTTAGGCTGACACCCCCCTGTGGTGCCAGGGTTCACATGGGAAACAAACAATAGCACCACTGTGACCTACAAGGCATGTCGTAAAGGGGACTGATGTAGGACCTAGGAAGCACCATAGTAAATAAAAAGCGTAGCAGAAATTGGATGTGCTGGTACTACTTACACTCTTGGGGTCAGATCACATACAAATCACACAAGTGGTTAACAGGTGATCATTGTGGAACGTTTGAGAAGAAGAAGAAGTCCGACATCTGACTTCGGCATAGCATTTTGGATACCGGGAAACCTCACCCTCTTTGATCTCCAACAAACTTAGCCAGAGTTCTTGGTAGTCGTCTGTTTCTGGGGGTCCCGGGGGGGAGGCAGAGTGGAGCCTTGGTCATTTTTTTTGTTTTTTTCCTGAAAAGGCTGAGTAAACTGTACCAAACTCTAAACCCGCAGCTTTTAACTCAAAGGGTGTAAAAATCTTCTCGGGAAACATTCTTTTTCCAAAAACCCTAGGGTGCGTAACTCAGGCGGATAAAAAAAAACCCACTAGTCTGGCATTTTCCAAGCATAAACAAGATGTTAAACGACCCATTTCTGACATTCAAGACTTACAGAGCAGGAGAAAGGACAAGAGCTTTGTCAACATATGGCTCAAAAAGATAAAGATGATGCAATTTCCATCAGCATCTTAAGTAAAATATTCTGAAACAATCAAATAAAAGGGGAATCTGTCACTGTAGAATGACTTTTTAATTGATCAACAGCAAGAATATTGCCACTAATCATTATGGGACTATAATATACATTAAAATAAAATGAACATATAAATTGCAAACATTCATAAACTGGTGTCTCGAGAAAAGGGACTTTCTCGATCACCGAACCGTGTAGACCCCCCCCAAAATTTTATTCATGGGGAAATCTGATTCATGCACCTTAGCATTGGGGGGTTTTTTGTATATCTTCCCCCTTTGGAGCTCGGGTCTTATCCTTGGCGATTGTCGTTTCACCCAGCTTTACTCGGTTCTCTCCGTTCTGTAGCCATCTAGTGTTTTTAGGCGTGGGGTAGCCAGCCCCCACCAACCCCCTAAGTCCCCTTTTCCCGACATCGGGACGGGAAAAGTGGTTCTTTCACACCCCAAATTTGGGGGCCCGTAACCCCGGGCGGAAAAAGGGACTGAATATCTGAAAAAGGGTCAAAATGGGGAAATTTTTGAAAGAACAAGACAGTTCCCAGTAACCCAAAGAGGTTAAACAAAATCTGGCACTGGGTAGGCACCTGCAAAACCTGAAATATAACAAAAAAAGGTCCCTTTGGAAAAGGATGGGGAAAATGGTTTTTTGATATGTGGTTCCCCCGGGTCTAAACCCCTGGCCAGAAAAAAACCAAAAAAATAAAACCCATTTTAAAAAAGGCGAAATTACTTTTTTGGTTCCATCTCACTGTTTCACCCTAATCCCATTTTTATAAAAGGGCAGGCCAAAAAAAAACAACCCCTTTTTTTAAGAGTAAAAACCCTCATGCAGAAAATTTTAGTAGACTGAAGACAAACACTGGATATGATTAGGGAAAAAGACTCCTCAAAGGCCAAAGCAGAACAGACCGGTCATTATATTTTGACTCACGGGACACTGCAGACTCACAAACCTTACAGACTGGAATAAGTAAAACGCCTTGCCAGTGTCAGCAGGCAGAACAAACCCCGGAAATATCCTGCAAGACTGTCCTCCCCTGGGTGAGCTGAAAGCAACGTGGCCACCCTCCACCTGAAAACTAAGCTTTGGGGATACCTGACAGACCTAACACCCCAGTTGTGGTCCCAAAATTGCCGCCAGAATCCCGGAAAAAGAAAAAGGAACCCGCGGGACGGGAAAGGGGGGAGGAAGACCAGGGAATGGTTTGGGGGGCAGGATCAAAATAAAAGGGCTGCAGGAGATAGATGAGATAAAACTTGTTAGAGATGATTGGGGGGCCTATCCCCAATCCGGGTTTAAAAAAGACAGAGAGAGAGTAGCAAAAAAATGGAACATTAAAAAGTTGTAAAGGATAACAACTGAAAAGGGTTTAGGCCAAAAAAGGGGTCAAGTTTCTGCGCCCTTTTAATTTAAAAAAAATCCCCTGCTAAACTTGAAAAACTATCTTACATAATTGACAACAAATAACGGAAAAAAAAAAGCTATGAGTAATCTCACATCTAGACAAAAAAATGTCTTTCCTGAGACCTTGATAGCTAGGGGATAATGAAGACAACCTGGAGTAATGCTAAAACATTTATGGATGTTTTGAAAGTTTTCAATCAAGCGGGGAGATGGTCACCATGGACAGGGGGAAGATGCATCAGGGTGAACTTTATGACCATGATGTACTGTTTGATATAAACTGGATCCCCATGGTTGGTGAACTGCCGTTAGTAGATATGATCTGGAAGGGTGAAAATGTTTGTACACTGATGGTTCTGTCTGGCTTAAGAAAACCAGGATGGGGCTTTCTGTGGGTGGGACGATTCTTGCTCATAAAAGCTTTCTGCGCTCTGAGATGACTTTATTAAAGCACCTTAATCAGGATGGTACATTTACACCCCGGGTCCTTTCCTGAGATATTTTATTTCTGTTGTCAAAAAAATCTTCCATTAAAGTTGCACTTACACTTACCTAACCTCATGGTAATCCTTTTAATTCCTATTCACTTTCCAGACTGTGCAGTGTTTAAGGGAAAACCCACATGGGGGGGAAGTTTGGTCAGTGCCTGCTCACTTCCCCACCCCCTTGTCACCTTATTTCATTGCACCTCTGACCCTAAATGGAAATCGAAGAAGAAGAAGAATGCCTCTAAAAAGAATACAAGCCCCCAGTGGTTACGGGGGCCCCAAAATTTGGGGTAAAAGAAAGAACCACTGTTACCCCCCATGCGTGAGGCGACTAAGGAGGTTCGGCTGAAATGGATGAAAAGTTTAAATTTACAAATCTATGCTTTTAGAGCCTAAAAACCAATGTAAAACGTTCACATTTTTCAAAAATCAAACATCAAAAAGAGTGATTAAAATTGGTCAAAAAGAATGAATGCGAAGAAGAAAAAAAATACTAAGCATGTAAATAGATCTTCAAGTTTATTGATTTGTTGTGAGCTATGAACAAAAGGGCCAAAAAGGGCAAAAGGGCGGTCAACAAACCCCAAATATTCCACATTCCTTGCATTGATGAAAAAATTTTTGCATTGCTTTGTTTTCCCAAAGTCCAAAACTTTTATAAAATTCAATGTTGCAGGTAGTGTACTTTTTTTCAACCGCAAATTCCTTTGATTTTTCTAACCTATTTTATTTGATGCTGAAAAATAAATTACCGTAAATTAAGGGGAAAACACATATTTTCGCATAGGCGATATACAATTCAAATTTTGGAGGGCCGAATAACGGAAAAATTTTAAAAATATAAAGTGTTTACTCACGTATTCAACGTATTACTTTTATGCTTCGTACTTTCTCTTCCCATGTTTGTAACTTATGGGTATATTTGCATGTATTATTTCTTATGTTCTTTGTACTTTCTCTTTGCTTTATAATCTTTGGGGAATTTCTTTTCAAGTTATTTTTACTAATTTTCCATTTTTTTTTTTTGTTTTTTGTGTTTTTTGTTATTTATTTTTGTTTTTTTTTTTTGAAATTTTCTAACTCGTTGTATTTGGGGTTTCCCTTTTTTTCATTTTTAATTTTTCCCCCTTTTTTCGTTTTTGTAAAGCCTTGTTTAAGTTCTGTTTTCATTTTTTATTTTTAAACTATAGTACTTTTTTTTCGTGTTACTACCACGTATTCAAAATCTGATGAGTCTAACATATTGTATATTCGGGCCGGCGGGGGTCCCCCCCTTTTCCCCTGTCTTTTTTTTTCCCTTTAAGATATGCTCTTTAAAATTTACACCAATAATCTTTTCTTACGAAGGCTATTTCATCATCATCAGGTGCCGTCTCCACATCGAAGGTTGGCTGTGAATCTCCCGCATCCTCTGCTTTCGCCGGGTTTCACTCTCCCGACTGTAACCGATTTTAAAATTTCCCCCCCCTTATCTCTCTTCCTCTTCTCTTTCCCCCCCAACTTTCCCTCTAGTAAATGTTTTTTCATGGCCATGTCTTTTTTTGTCCCAAAATACTTTCTTTTTAATTTATTTTCAATAATTGTTTCTTTATGCCTAGTTTTCCCAAAACTTGTTTATTTGTCTGTTTTTTTGTCCTGAAACTCTTATTCTTCTATATATCCACATTTCAAATGCATCAATTCTGTCCTCTAACTGCTTGTTTAAATTTTCCATGTTTCCAATACATTAATATAATTTTGTTTTATCATTTCATTTTTTCCTTTTTAATTTTTTTGGGTTCAATCTCTCATACTTTGAAATTTCCTTGGGCCCTTCCTATTCTCTTTTAATTTCTTTAACATCTCCCTTCATTTTCATCGCCCAGGTAGAACTTTTTTCTTGATGTAGTAATTCTTCATGTATTTTTTTATTCATTTTAGGTTTTTTCCCTTTCCTTTCCATGTTTTTTTTTTCTGTTGTTTTCCAATCCATATTCCTTGCTAGTTCTGTCCCAAATTTGGGCCACTAGTTTTGAGATCTTGTTCATTTTCTGCTAAATACTGTGTCATCGCATATCTTAAGTTGTTTATTATTTTTCCAGATCTTGAGTCCCGATTCCCCTCTAGTTGTTTGAAGATTTTCTGTGTAGATGTTAAATAGGATTTTGTTCTTTCATGATAAAATGGGGGTCAGGGAAAATCCCAGTTGGGAGGAGGTTTAAACCATTTTCCCGCCCTCCATTGGCTCTCTGTACTAATTTCTGGGCTGTTGTTTTAAAATCTCTCATGTTTACAAGATCCCGGGGGGAAATTTCAGTATGGTGGATTTGTCTTCAAGTTTCCCCCGGGGGAGGAAACTTCTGTCCTGGACGGCATCAACAGATTGATTGTTGGGGAGTTGAAAATGAAAAAGGGGGTGTTCTTGATTTTTTGCCACTGTCTGTTAGATGAAGACATTAAAAAAGATGTTAATTGATCCAGCGATTTAAACAGTCTGGAGTTACCCGTTGTACAAGTAGAACTGGATGCCCAAAAAGGGAGAGTGAGGAGTGTGTTTAATGGAGCCACAGGAACCATCAATTTGTACCGTTTGATATCTGTTGGGGGGACTGGACAGCAGCTATGGGTCTGCCTGAGTGCAATGCGCAGTTTAGTAACCAATATTGAATAGTTTGAAAGTTTTTTTTTTTCAGCTGCTCCTTCCTTTAACGTCCAAAAAGAATTGAGTTTTAAATGTATTTTAAGGTGGCAGTCCCCACCCAAAATATACAATCTGCTGAATCAATCCTTTTTTATCATGGTCTGGTGTGATTTTTTAACAATGGAAAAAATTCTTCTTCTTTTGCATTCTCACTAGATTGGGATTTGGACCCCTAAAAAAGGCCGCTGCCCCAGATTATCCCCCGATACAGTTTGTCTTGGGCTGGGTGAGTGGGCCACCTCTTTTTTCTCAGGTCGCAAAGGGGGGGTTCTGTGGATATGTTTCCCCTTTCCTTTGTCCATGTGATCTCCCGAGTTTGCTTTGGACCCCGTGATGGCAGGTCGAATTCTTACTGCGCGGCTTTTGAGGCAGATGGCGCCGTAGAATCCGTTTTCCCATTCCTCATTGTGAAATCGTTGCACCCAAATTATCGCCTTACGGCCTGGTGCATCCGTTTTTTGCAAGCATTTTTTGGGGTTTGCATTCCCAGGATAGTAATTCGACTTCATAAACATCTTGTTGAATGGAATGTTCGGGGGGTTGGTGAGAAGGTGGGGGTTAGTACCTCACGGAAATGACAGCTGTATCCTGGGTATGTCCATGGATAGTCATGATCCTATTTGGTCCCCATTTCTCCCCAGCTCATTTGCTCACGTCACCACCCGGCAACAGTCTCGCTATAAGCTAACAACAACATGAGTGGGCGGAAAATCCTGCTCCCTCCCCTTCCCCCCTTTTCTTCTACCCGTCCCTTTTCCCCAATACTCTGCACAGTGAGGCTCTAATGGCCTCTCCTTAACCATTCAGGATCTCCCGACTACAGCTAACTGAGTGATGTGTAAACATTTGTATAATATTTGACATGTCATGCCCCCTCTGTGGTTGGAAAGAAGTCAGAAGGAATTACTAACTAGATCTGAGGAAGAACCAATTGTGCTGCTTTCTAGCACATCCATCTTACAGGCGCAGTGACTAGGCGTGATGATCCTCTTGCCTTGAACATTTGGACACAAGCCTAGAGTATAACTATCAAGGGTGACCAGCAGGCAATTTTGGTGGCAGGGAATGAGAACAGCGACCTACCTTGGCTGCATATCTTGCAGCACACGGGCCCCTCATCCACTAGTGCTATGGCAGTATTATTCTAGCTCCTGCCCGGGGGGTGGAAACCCACAGACTCCCCAGCTTTTCAATGCTTGTCAACAATAATAGAATTCAAGCGAGATCGGACGCGACTGAATATCAGGTCCCGCCGACAGAGGGAAACCCGGGCTGTTCTTCAAAATTGACTACTGGAAAAACAAAACAAACAAATGCAAACATAGAAATACAAAAAACCCTTGGAGGAAGAAGGACCTACAGATGTCAGATGACCAAAAGAACAAACATTCATTAATATCCTACAATTAACATCTGTGGCTGAAACAAAAAGATTGAACTCTAAATTATTACATGACAAAGGTACTTTGGCCCTTTTCAAAACCCTACACAAGACAGTGACCTGCATGCTGGATACACTAGTTTCCCTGGGTGTACTGACTACGGCATATCACATACATACATGTGACATTCAGAGATGCATCACAGGCAAAAGCATCCACAGATGTGAAACAATTACTATCGGGCACTCTGGGAAAATACCATATACACATATATAACCCCCATGAAAACACTCAAACTCCCAGAACTGCACAACACACAGTATCGCAAAACTATTTTAGCCGGTGACTTAAATGGACACTCTCCACGTTAGGGCTACAGACAACAACAGGACAGGAAAATTAATAGAAGAGCTATGTGATACAACAAATCTATCAGTACAGATGCGGATTCCACCCTCTGCTGACAGAGCTCACCTCCACTTACTGACCTAACCTACAACTCCATCCGACTTGACAGAATCCCCACTCTCAAACCCCGTAATTCGGAAGT
>JADZMA010003034.1:0-10434 GCA_020796225.1 Arion vulgaris
AAAATTTTTGTATTTTTTTTAATTGGTGTCCCAAATTGAAATTTCGGGAGAATTTTGGTGTTTAATTGATGATTGGATCGTATACTGCTCTCTAGGGCGAGCTGAGCATGACCTCTGTTTTCTTGATGTTAATGGTAATTCTAACATTGTCACAGGACATTGAGAACTTGTCCATGTAAGTCTGCATTTCGTCCTCAGGTTGTATAGCGAGGACTAATCAGCAAACAACAGATTTTAGATAGTTGATTATTTTACCTTGGTGGAGGATTTTAACCTCCGAGGATTAATAGATTACCCTGTCCTGTATCTAATCTTACCCCATGTTCACCGCCTTCCAAAAGACATCCATGATAACGGCGCAAAAATCATGCTGAAGAGTGTTTGGGGCCTGTACAGCTCTGTTTGACGCCGTTGGTGACATGGAAGGCCTCGACAGCTCCCTTCATCAAGTACACTCGTCATCATGCCCTCGTAAACTGTTGGATGATCTAACTAATCTCACTGGCATCTAAACTTGTTCAGGATCTCCCATCGCCCTCTCTGTTGACAGTGTCGAAAGCCTTCGTCAGATCGACAAAGACCATGTAGAGATTACAGTGCTGCACTTGGCATTTCTCCTGTAGTTGGCGAGCAGCAAATAGCATGTCCGAACTGTTCCCGACCCGCTCTGAAACCACTGTGGGTTTCGGAGTAAGTCGTTTCAGGTGATCGATTAAATGATTGAGGATGACTGGTCAGGATAGATCTATTACAAGTGCAATATGCAAAAGAAACGTTGCATTTTTTAACTGACTGAGAACTAATACTTATAATAAAATGGAACTTTATCATGCTAATTGTTTGTTTGTTATGTAGGGGATTAAAGCATCTTTAAGCCAAGGCGCGCCTGTTTCAACCTAAGGACGAAACGTGTTTTGTTTATATCAGAGCGTGTAGGCAAACAAACATAAAAAAAATAAGAATTAACTCCTTTCGGAGAATATAAAAATACATGCAGAAAATATTTATACATCTATATTTATAATGAAAATACGATCAATTATATTGAATACAAATATTTGCAAAAGCATGTTATAATATTATTATATTATTAAAACGGCATTTAAGAAAATAATATGATAAAATGCATTCCGTGCGGTGGTGCGATAATCTATGGTCGGCTAGCAACCTGTAAACAAACACCATTTTCTTCATTCGGTGCATGCGACTGTCTGCAAGCTATACGTTCAAAAATGGGGGCAACAAAACAACAAACTTCCATCTCCCGTGTGATGAATATTCTAGAAGAATGGGACAAGGGAATCAAAAATGTGAGGAAAAAATATTGAAGAACTTCATTGCGCAGAATCAAAATAAAACGGTCGGACCTAGAACAAGAGTTTGCTCAAGCAGCTAGTTTATTCTTTACCAGACTGACATCCTGGCTCAGATTAACGTATCCTTTCAATGTTTAATATTAACACGTGTGCTGTGTTTCAAGAAATATTTCTAATTATATTTTAAAGTAATAAGGTAAGAGAGAGAGAGGAGAGATAGAGATGTAACTGAAAGTATCGAAATAGGGGAAGACTGCAGTAAAACTATGTAACTGAAAGTAGAACATCAAAAATGGAATAGAGTTTAGTTTAGTTTAGTCGTCGGATCATCATCACTGCCGTCAGAACAATTAGTCCATAAGTGCTCGATCTTCCCCTCAGTATTTCCCTCCGCGTGTGGCGCCTAACACGCCGGTTCTTTGTTGGTTTACTATTATTCTGTAGCTACCAGCATAGTGTTCTTGTCTAGCTACATCACGACTTGGAGTTCTTGCAGTATGTTGTGTTGTAGATTCATCACTGTTACTAATAGAGTAATATACAGAAAGCAGCTTGTTAGAGTGTACCATCAGGACCAAAGCGGAGAACAGAATGTGTTTGCAAATAATTGCAACAACCGTTGGAAACGGCTCAAACTGATTTACACTGACAATTTGGACGCGAAACATCCTTGTTTTCATTGAGCTCTAAAAGTTGTATAAGATGTTCCCAGAATAGTCTGTATAGTATAATAAACCCCTACAGATTAAATTTAATCTTCTCTATAAATTATTTTAGTATGGTTAGTATGTATGTTGACACTGTGAGCCATACTGGTCTTAGTGTGTTTTTTGTTGCTCTCTAGGCCAGATTTGTTTTAGTACTGACAAAAGTTCAGTGAACAGGTTCTTATATAGCTAACATAACTCCATTTTGTGGTTTAAAATGGCGGGTCTGGCCAAATATAGACATGTTTAAATTTTTTTTAAAAGATGTAGATGAAATACTGATAATACCAGAGCATTCAGAACATCGTGCACACCAGACCATCGTGCATACCAGACCATATGCTTTGACATCCTTTCGGTCCTCCAAGGTAGAGTTGTCTAAATAATCTCTCTATGGAAATAGATGGGGAATTGCACAAGAAAATTGGCATGACCACAATAACTCAGCCTGGTCACTAAGAGTGGAAAAGTTGCATGCTGACCATCAACACAAGATTGCTGTACAGAGCATGTGTGCTGAGCACACTATCTTATGCCAGTTATGATTCTAAACATGTTACAGAAGAAAATGAATTCATTCACATGGGTTGCTAGCGTATAATCAGGATTTCCTGGAGTGACAAAGTAACAAATAATGAGATTCTATAATATGCTAGATTTTACCTAGTTACTCTTATCTTGCCAATGCTGCCTAAGATGGTTGGGTTTCCTGAGCTGGATTATGGCTAGATTCCCAAGGATATTCTATATGGGAGCTGGCTTCGGCAAAAGAATGGTGGGGCGACCCATCCTTAGTTGTAAAGATATATGCAAACCTGAAAATGCTTGACATGAATAGGAGGATCTTGCAGATTAGATCCAGCTAGAGACAGGCACTGAAAATGGTCTAAAAACTGGTGAAGTCAGACTAAGACAACTTACTGACATAAAATGCACTAGGAAAATAAAATAGACTACAATTTTGCAAATTTTAAATTTTGCACTACATTCATTAGTTTTCAGACTAACTGGATGCCATGATAAAAGATAATTTAAATAATTGCACCTCATGTGTCAGTTCTCAGATCAGACATGACTAGACAAGTGTCTTCTTCTTTTGTCATCACACTGCTCCCGGGTTGTTGCCCAGTGTCGTAGTTTTCTGTTTTTGTCTTGCGCTGTTCGTGGCTTGTGTGATTGTTATCTTTGCTCTTTCACAGGATTATGCTACACCATCTAACCATTTTTTCCATGGTCTTCCTCTTGCCTTCTTTCCCGATGTTCTGTTGTAAGAAGACTCTGTATACTGTGGAGTTTATGTCATTCTTATTAAGTGCCAAACCACTTTATTCTTTGTTTTCTATGTAATTCAAGCACGGTTTGTGTCAACTTTCTTTCTTATGCTGATGTTAATGATTCTGTCTTTTCTTGTGTTGTTGGTAACTTTTCACAGGCAACGCATTTCACATGAAGTTATTTTAGTGACTCGCTTGCTCAATGTCCATGTTTGGCTCTGGTAACACAAAGTAGGTATAAAAATGCTGTTGATCATCTGTTGCTTAGCTGCCTGTGAATTTTTGGTGCCTTAACAGTGGGGCTAGCTGGTAGGTTCGCATTTGCTTTTTGCACTCTAGCCTCTATCTCTCTATCTAGTTTTCCATCTTCTGTGAATATGCTTCCTAAGTATTTGAATTCTTTCACTTGGTTTATTTTAGTGCCATTGACATGGATGTCTAGATTATTATGTTTTCTTCCCATATTCATTATTTCTGTTTTAGTGTTGTTGATTTTCATGTCATGTTTTACACAATTTTGTTCAAGGTGTCAATATGATGTTGTAGATCTTGTTCATTTTGATGTATCAGAACTTATCATCTGCAAACAGCAGTTCATTTATTTCATCATTATCTGAATTTGACTCTTGAGTTATTTTATCCATATATGCAATAAAGAGTAGTGATGAGAGGACACAACCTTGTCTAACACCTGATGTAATGGATAACCAGTTGGTCATTCCTTCTGTTGTTCTTACTGTACTCTAGCTATCTTGATATAAGGCCATGATATTACCTAATAGTTGTCCCTGGACGCCATATTCTTCAAGGATCTTCCATAGTTTCCACCTGTTTACTCTATCAAATACCTTTTCTTGGTCTATAAATATAAGTTGTTTACTTTGATTGTATTCAATTGTTTGTTCGCAGATCTATCTTAATGTAAATATTGCGTCTGTACAGCTCTTACCTCTAAACCAAACTGGCTATTGTTAACTGGGGCTCTAATATGTCTACTCTTCGCTCCAATATTTTGCAAACATTTTTCCTATATGGCTCAAAAGAGAGATACCCTGTATGTTTCACACTCTCTTTTGTCTCCTTTGTTCTTCCATATTGGGACTAATAGCTTCTCTGTCAGTCATCTGGAGCCACTAGACAAGTGTATCACAGTAAATGGTATTATCTGGCCTTGTTAACGTTGGTTGTTGGGCGACGTCTACTGAACCAGAAACCCATATTGAGCTAACAACTCTTCTTCTTCTAACACTTCATATCGATCACTTGTTAACCACTCTATGTGATTTGTATGTGATCTGAGCCTAAGGGCAATTATCAGTTGTGCCCAGCTACATCCAATTTCTACTAAGTTTTTATTTACTAGGTAGCTTCCTAGGCCCTACATCAGTTATCTCTTCGACATGCCTATAGTCACGTGGTACTATTAATTGTCCTTGCGGGCCTGGCTCCAACGGTGGCCACACTCAAAGCCCAATGTCATATCATTTGGAGATTATAAGCCTTATCCCAAGTAAAAAATAATCCTTGGCTATATAGTTTTGGCAGGGCAGAGCAGGCTCTCAGCTTTAGTTGCAGCTGGTTTTGGATCTAGCTCTAACAATCAGACGAAGGTACAGGAAAGTCATAGATATGGATATGAAAGCTGTGATATTTAGTGCAACAGATGTTTGTGTTTAAATTATCAGCTTGAAAATTAATTATATAGAACTGTATTTAACTTGGAGCATCACACTTTTATGAAAGGAGTGTTATTATTGAAATATTCATCTTAACCAATGGTAGCTATATAACAGGCACATGTGTGAATGAGCTCTTATGTGCAATCTCAATTTTCTTATCAGCATCAAGTGGGTAAGTGTTAAATCAACCTTGCTATCAAAACAGGTTTATGCATCTGTTGAAATATAAAACAATTTTTTATCTTCTTTCTTTTCTCCAATCCTGTTTTGCCTCACAGCGTCAGGATAATAAGAGATTTCTAGAATGAGCCCTTGTGTGCACTTCAAAAGTAGTCTTTCGTTGTCTTTGTTATCTCTAAGGTCCACCTTTTGCGTGGCTGCCCTTTTTCTTTGTATCCATTGTATCGAACAGCATTGCTCTTTGGAGTGCCCCGCCTGTAGTCTGCTGGTAATCTGCTTATGTGGTCGAACCCTTTAATTTGTTGTTTCTTGAAAGTTCAGTACTGATGTTGTACCCACTTTTTTCCTAATGTCTTCATTTCTCAACAGGTCTCTTCTTGTTACCCCAAGCATTCTGCATAGACACTTCATCTCTGTTGTGACTAGTTTTCTTCATCATTTGATGTCAGCGTCCAGGTTTGGCACTCTTCTTCTTCTGCGATCAACTTTTGCTGTACGACTACTCCGGTATTTTATAAACAGGGTGGTGCGCTTGGAGTCTTCACCGGTTCCCATAGTTTGTCTTGTAGTGTTGTTTCTTTGGCAGATCTCCATTCTCTCACTACTCAGACTAGGGCAGTCTTGCAGGATGTGCTCTGGGGACTGCTTTGGTGCTCCACAGGTGCAGGTTGCCGAGTCCCTGAGACCCATTCTGTGGAGGTGTGCTCTGAGACTGCAGTGTCCTTTTCTAAGTCTGAAGACTGTGGTCTGTGCTTGTCTGTTTAGTGTATTTATACTGTCGTGCTCTGGGTTGTATCCTCCATTTGTTTTCTCTAGATCATTTTCCTGGATTGTTTCAGGAGAGTCTTTGCTTCTGTAAAACTTTGTGTTGGGTGGTGTTGTGTTAGGCTCCCCAGCCTTGCGAGTTGTCAGCCTTTTCGTTTCCTGGTATGCCACAGTGAGCTGGTATCCACTGTAAGACCAGTTCAGATTTTTTTGACAACAAGCTGATATTTTGCCATATGTCCTGAATGAGCTTGTCTTGTCTGGGACATGAGATAGCCTGGAGAACGGATCTTGAATCACTAAAGATTGTAATATTTTTTGCTGACACTTGCTGGTCGTTGAGAATCTGTATGGCTGCAAGAAGGCTGTGCCTCTGCTCTAAAGTTGGTGATGTTTCTCCTGCTGCCAGAGAGTGTGTTTCTGTGTTTCCTTGAGGGTGAGTGATGTAGATTCAGCTGCCTCCCTTTCTGGTAGCATCTGTAGCTGAGCCATCTGTGAACACATGTGTCCATGTGCTGGTGGGATATTGCTCTCATAGCATTTGGAGTGAAATGACTCTTTGCTCTGTCTCTGTTTGTATTTTTTTGGAGATTATTCCTGAGACTTATAGGTGTATTTGGACCATGTTTTGGTAGCGTGTCCATGGCTCTTGTATTATGGTTCCACATTTCTGGGTCAGTTTCTAGGATGTCTGTATGTTGCATATGAAATTCTATGGCCAGATGGTTGGGACTTTTCCTTGCAAGTCTGTTTTTGTTTTCTCTTGGAATTTTGTGTGTAGAGGATGTTCTTTTAGCCGTTTTAGTTTTTCAAACTGGGTGAGTGTTTTAAATTTTCTGTGAGTTTAGAGCTCTATGTCTGCGGTTTTCCATTTCTATGATAGGACTGCTTTCATTGCTCTCAGAGTTATTCTTAGGCCCATGTTTTGTACCTTGTCTAGTTTCTGTGTGTTTGTTTTGGCTGCTGTTGTCCAAGAGCTGGAGTCATATTCCATGATGGGTCTTACTGCTCCCGTGTAGACCTGCTTTAATATTTTTGAATTTGCCCCCCAGGACGTGCCAGCTAGTTTCTTCATCACAGCAAGTCTTTGTATGGCTTTTCTTTGAATTTTTTCTATGTTTGGCTTCCAGGTAAGTCTGCTGTTTAGAGGTGATTCAAGGAAGGTGGTGTATCTTTTTTGGGGTATTGTTTCGTTTTCTAAATTGTAATACTTTTCCTTGTGTGGGGAAAGGAAAAAACAGTTACTGTGGTTTTGTGTGGGTTAATTTTGAGGCCCCAGCTTTTTGTCCAGTTTCCACTTTTTTCCCCTGTTTTTGTAGTAGATAGGATGTTTTTGAGTGTGTTCTGCAGCTGTCCAGATTGCGAAGTCATCTGCATGTAGGCTGTTTGAGACCTTCTGGGGGCAGCATTTGGTGATGTCATTTATGTATATTAGGAATAGCGTTGGTGGGACTGCACTGTGGAACTCCTTCCTTCATTTTTTGCATCTTGCTGAGGTAGTTGTCTATTTTTACTCTGGCTGTACGTTGGGAGAGGAGGTTTCTGATCCAGGAGAACATGTTGTGGAAGACTCCTGTTTGTAGGACTTTCAGCATTAGGCCATCGTGCCATACCGTATCAAATGCCAGGGACAGGTCAAAGAATATGGCTGTTACTTTCTTTCCTGGAAGGCATTTTCAATGTCCTGGGTGATGTAAGCCAGTTGGTCCTCTGTGCTTCTGTTTTGTCTGTATCTGGTCTGGCGGGGTGAGCAATGAATTTGTTTCTAGGTACCATGTCAGTCTCCTGTTTACTAGCCTCTCCATCAATTTCCCTGCACAGCTGAGAAGGCTGATGGGTCTATAGCTCTTGGGTCATTTTGTCCTTGTCTGGTTTCAAGATGGGGTAGATGTGTGCCTCCTTCCGGGTTGATGGAACTTGACCTGTTTTCCAGCTCTGGTTGAAAATGCTGAGGAGAAACCTTTGCCAAGAGGACCAAGGTGTTTAAGGAATTCAGGTTTGGCACTGATAGCATAATGTGGGGAGAAAGATTGTGTTGAACATTGGTCTTTTTTGTGTTCATGGAGACATGTTTGCATTTTAAAATTGGTGCTATTTGTTCTATCAATTTTATTTGCATTGTTGCATCTGTGTTGGATAATAAAACATTGACAGTGTTAATCTATAACAAATTATTACATCTGACTATTTTATTTTGTTTGAAGTAAGGTTAAGTCATATTTTCTTTTTAGAATTTCATGCTAATCAATTTGCAGTCACTCTCATAAAGTCACTTTATTACGTCTCTCTCTACAGTTTTTGTGACAGTCTCCATGCGCACCACATGTCTGATAAATCTCCCGCATCTCTTTTGAATGGTGATGATCATTTTCTCTTGCTGACACTGTGTAAGCAGTACTTGGTTAGAGATAGTTCTTTGCATACGTAAGATCTTTCGTAGACAAGTTGTATGGAAGGGAAAGTTTAAGATATTCTTCTCTTGTCATTCTCAAGAATTATAGTCCATATAGTAAAGTTGATAACATATAGCTGCAGTATATATTAATATTGGTTCTGATGCTGAATTGGGCTGATTTCCAGACCATCAGAAGGGTTGTGAATGTACTCTGTGCCTTACCCAGTCTAGTAAATCCAGTTTCTCCTTCATGACTGATAGCACTTCCAAGATATGTAAAAGCCACTGTATTTTGAAGGATTCTACCTTATAGTATGACTTGGTGCTGGGCTGGTCATGTTCAGGGTATTATTTTGTTTTATTCTGATTGTTTTCAGCCCAACCATCTGGTTGTACTGGTTACTGGTTGGAGGTTTTTTCCTGGATATATTTATGTGCATCAGATAAAAGTGTAATGTCATCAGAAAAATCTTTTCCCAGGGTGGATGTGAGAGTCTATCTGATACCTCTTGACTTATCTTCAGTTGTTTTACGCATCACATAGTCTATGACAACTTTGAATAGTAGGGCTGCCATTAAAATCTTTGTTTCCAGTCTGTTTGACTTCAACCTTCAGCTCGAAACTTCATTACAGAATAAGTTCTAATACCATCTATACATGTTGTTGATGATTTTATATGGAAATATAATAAGTCTCCTTGTTCTACTGCATCTAGGCACCAGTTCATGGCAGAGTTCATGGAAGTTGGTGGAACTTTAACTCTCCTTAAAATTTATTGGACTTAAGCAAGCAAAAGAGACTGACAAGGCAGAGGCTCTGAATTGTCTTTACCACATTGCCAATTCAGGTCGGAAGTATAAAGAATTGATCTGAGAGGAGCTATGGTAGGCAGTAAAAATAAATAAAGTAAAGCAGAAAGAAAATACAGTAAGAATTTAATTCACAATGTGCATTCATTAAATTTAAAAATAGGAAACTATACATTGTGAAAGATGCTTGATGATCTGAGAATGACTGCTGCTGATGTCGGTCAACTTGCACAGAATAGAGATTTTTTCAGAACTGGTGTCATGGGAGCCAAGTTCCAGAAGGGACAAGCTACTTGATGATGATGATCTTCAAATCACAGTACTGGCCATTTTTCAGGAGACTATTTCAGATCCATGGCTACTGTTCTGAATATGCAGGCGATACAGTATTATTATCTACCAGCAAGAGGTTTGAAAACCTAATCATGACGACCAAGAAACATAGTGAAGACCAAAATCTATATTTGAATACACAAAAACAAAAATCATGTCAACTGACAAAGCAAAAGGCTCATCTAACATCCAAATAAACAATGAAGATCTCCAATGTGTAGAGAGCTACGAATACCTGGGCTCAATAATTAGCAATATAGTGACTATTCCAAAGAATCTCAAGAAGATTGGCAATATCAATCAAAAGTTAAACACAATGAAGAACATGTGGCAACTCACCAGGAAAATATTAAAATTAAAAATATTGAGAACATGCATTTTTCCAGTGAGCTAATTATAGTTTGTGAATCATGGACTATTACACAAAAACAAGAACGAAAATCCAGTCCTTTGAATTAAATGCTACAGAAAGATCCTACAAATACCATGGACAGAAAAAGAAAGAACACTGATGTCCTGAAAGAACTAAATGTTAAAGAGAATTGGGTGATAAACAACATACTATACAGAAAAATTACATACTTTGGTCACATCAAGCGTCCCCGATGACCGGGAAAAGAACAATATTGGGAGGACAGGTCCCAGACGTAGAGACAAACCAAGAAGAAGATGGCTACAAGATATTAAAGAAACCATGAATATGACCATAAAAGTGGGTGAACTGGCTAGAGACAGTGTGAATTTCAGATGCTCTGCAAGAGGCAATGTCCTAAAAAGGATCCACCTTGATGATGATGGCTACTGTTCTGAATTAAACAGGCTTCATTTGTTTTATTGATTAATTATTGTTAGTACGACATTGCGCTATAAATTATTCTCTTTTACATTAGATGTACAGAATATCAGCTGAGAACTTTCCAATTTCTGTGCACTATTATATTCATAGTTACATGTATACATAGTTCATCAACAGAT
>JADZMA010003035.1:0-10433 GCA_020796225.1 Arion vulgaris
ATCTGTTGCTTTGCTGCCTGTGACATATTTGGGTGCCTTAACAATAGGACTAGCTGGTAGGTTACAGCATTTGCTTTTGCACTCTAGCCTCTATCTCTCTATCTAGTCTTCCGTCTTCTGTGAATATGCTTCCTAAGTATTTGAATTCTTTCACATGGTTTATTTTAGTGCCATTGACATGGATGTCTAGATTGTTATATTTTCTTCCCATATTCAGTATTTCTGTTTTAGTGTTGTTGATTTTCATGTCATGATTTATACAATTTTTGTTGAAGGTGTCAATATGATGTCGTAGATCTTGTTCATTTTGATGTATCAGGCACTGATCATCTGCAAAAAGCAGTTCATTTATTTCATCATTATCTGAATTTGACTCTTGAGTTATTTTATCCATATATGCAATAAAGAGTAGTGGTGAGAGGACACAACCTTGTCTAACACCTGATGTAATGGAGAACCGTCGGTCATTCCTTCTGTTGTTCTTACTGTACTCTGGCTATCTTGATATAAGGCCATGATATTACCTAATAGTTGTCCCTGGACGCCATATTCTTCAAGGATCTTCCATAGTTTGCACTTGTATGTTTCACACTCTCTTTTGTCTCCTTTTTTCTTCCATATTGAAACTATAATAGCTCTCTGCCAGTCATCTGGAGTTTCTTGTGCCTCCCAGGCTATGTTAAAAATTCTGGTCAGCCATGGTATTGCTGTTGTCTTACACGAAAGTAACATTTCTGTTGTTATACCATCTATCCCTGCTGCCTTCCGTCTTTTGCTTTGATTTAGTGCCATTTCAACTACGGATTCTAAAATGTTCAATTGTTGGTATTTTCCATGTTTCATTTCAAATGTTTCTGTACCTTGTGTTTCACAGTTTAACAGTTCCGTAAAATATTCTTTCCATCTGTTTTTAATATCTTTGCTGTTGGTAAGAGGATTCCTAGACTTGTTATTTATAATGGTGACTGGATTGAATTGTTCTTCTCTTAGCCTCATTGCCTTGATGCTCCTGTAAAACTTTCTTGGTGTCTTAGTGCATAGTTCCGCTAAATGTTCTCCATTCTTTGCCAAGATTCTGATTTAGATGACTTTACTTTATTTTTACTACTCATTCTTTATGTTCTGTATTTGGTGTAGTCTTCATCTAATTTTGACTGTTGCCACCTGTGAAAACATTTTTTCTTTCCTTTATAGACCTTTTAACTTCTTCATTCCACCATGCTGTGTGCTTTATGTGCTTATTCAACTTTTTAAGTCCACAATTTTCTTTCACTATATCCATGATATTTGTTTTGAAGATTTGCCATACTTTATTTATGTTGCTTACTCCTCTAGATGTTAAAAGCTGATGTAACTGCTCCTTCAATTTGATTCCTAGTTTCATTATTATTTAGCTTTTCAATATCTATTATTTTAATTTGTTGAGTTGTACTCCTGTCTTGTTTTCTAATTGGTTTTTGTAGAAACAGTACTACTGGTCTATGATCAGAGTCTAATATTGCATTTGGGATGGCTCTAACGCTTTGTATTCTCCATCTTTCACTTTTACTAGTATAAAGTCGATCTGTGATGCTTGATTAATATTATTCCATTTATACCAGGTTAATATCTGGCTCCTCCTATGTTGGTAAAATGTATTGGTGATAAATAGATCATGTTCTGCACATATATTAAGCAGGTGTTCCCGTTGCTGTTGCATTTCGTTGTTGTGTCGCTGAATGGTCCTAGATATGTCTCCCATGGTGTTCTTCGCTCGCCGACTCTTCCGTTAAAATCTCCCATAATATATATGTTGTCAGTGTTGTTGACTTTACTAATGTTTTTACTTAATTGATCGAACAATGTGGTTCTTTCTTCTTCACTATATGAGTCATTGCATGGTGCATAGATCTGTATGTAAGTTACTTTCCTCTTACCTTGCGCTGTTCTGACACGGATGATTCGTTCTGATGTATACTCTATTTCTAATATAAATTTGGCTGCAGTAGGGCAATAATGAACCCGACTCCATGTTTGTTGTTTTCGCCTGGTTGTGTTTCTCGCCATGTAAATATGAAATCTTTATGTATTTTCTTAATACCCTGTCCTTTTCTTCTAGTGTCGGCTACTCCCATGATTGTGATTTTATGTTGGATGATATATTCTACTATCTCTGTTGTTTTATCTCCTAATCTACAAATATTCCACGTTGCTATCCTTAAACTCTGTGTTTTACGTATTGCTGTGTTCTGTGTTGGTGCTACTTCTGCCCCTTTGTTATGTGTGTTTGTTTTGAATGCCGTTTTTATCGCTTTCTTCCTAAGTATTCCTACAATTCCTGAGCAAATGGGGTTTGAACAAACAAATCCTCTACCAGTTTGCTGGACCTGTCGTAGATTCATACTTGTTTGAACACTTGATGTTAAGGAAAACACACTAATAAAATATTCGAAGCACTCCTAGTGCTAATGAGTACTGCTCACACCGCCATTACTATTCATATTATTATCTCACAGAAAATTCTAAATTATATGTAATGAAAGTAACCATTTTTGATCCGTTTCGAAACCGGACCACGTCGTTCAGCTCATGAATGTATTTATTGCAGAGACAAACATAATTTTAAGAATACTTAGCTACAAGTCTGCGCTTTGTGCAATATTTTCTGCAGTCGACGTTCCATTTCTACGATAAGGGACATAATCATATGATGTAAACCTGTAGCTATGAAGTCAGTTATTGGCCTTTAAATGCACTGAAACCCATGCAAACCAACACTTTATTACAGACATCTGAGAAATGTTTTACATGAACACGTTCTTCATGTCATGTGATATGTTTGGCCTTACCACACCAAGAACGTCTAAGTCATGTTTCAACCCACCCCTAGAGAGCAGTACTATGATCTAGTGTTCAATATTAAAAGCTAGCGTCTCCTGCCAGCGGACAACATTGCCGAACAAGCGCATTCTATATAGATCGGCAAACATAGACGCTGAGGTCAACAAACCGCTAGCAGTGTAACGACAAAAGAAGAAGTAGAAGAAGTCTACTATTTTGTTTCCCACATAACATTATGGAATAGGTTTGAAGATAGAGGTGGTCATTGTAAAAAAGAACATGAAATTGTTAATATTTCCAATTTTCAGCAGTGTGATGCTCTACGCCATCTTGCTTGTTGCCTTCCCGGCTTTGGCAATGACATCATCAATTTTATTAACATCTAAAAGCAAAGTTGATTGGTGCATAGTTTCTAAATCAGATAATTTTAGAAGAGTTTCCAAAGATGACTCGTTGACCTTGTGAGGGTAAGGTTCAGTACTGTTTTTTTTACTCACACATAACACACCTACCTACATGTGTATCTACTAATGTATACCTGCTAACACATCTAACTACATGTGTATCTACTAATGTATACTTGCTAACACATCTAACTACATGTGTATCTACTAATGCAGGGTGGGCAAACTACGGCCCGCCATTGATATTTTGCGGCCCTCAAACACATTTTTAAATAAACGAACGAT
Source organism: Arion vulgaris (assembly GCA_020796225.1). Lineage (NCBI taxonomy): Eukaryota > Metazoa > Mollusca > Gastropoda > Stylommatophora > Arionidae > Arion > Arion vulgaris. The sequence continues at coordinate 3,510 of JADZMA010003035.1, forward strand.
CGTCACAAATGATTTTTCCCCATTAATATTACGCTGCAATTCATTGGAATTTTAATTCGATTTTCTTATGTATTAAATATACAATATGTTTTTTTTCCAATTTGGCGTCATTTAAACATTAATATATATATCGTCAATGAAATTTTACTACGTTTAATATGAGCGTTTAATATTGAGTAATTTACTATACTAGAATTGACGTGATTTGATTGGCTGAATGTTTCTCAATGAGTATAAGTACTTGGACGATATAATTTTATAAAGGTTGGAAATTGCCTTTCAAATTATAATTAATTGTTTTTAACTTTTAAGCATTATGTCGGGATGTATGTTTAGTTTATTTTATATTAAAAAGATGTTTCATACAAAATAGAATATCGATAAAAGCTGTTATAATTAATAATACCTCTTACAACAATAATGTATCGTCAGAATAAACCTCCCTCATATCCTACGAATGGAATGCGCAAATACTTGATTTACAATCATTTAAGCTGCGCAGTGCCTGGGAAATTTCCCGGTGTATTTTAATAACTATCACGTTTGTAGTTTCCATTCATAAATTTCCGTATTTATATTGCAACCGAGTTTTCTAAATCTAAATAATTATATTCGCGCTGCCGGAAGCAATTTTTAAAGTTAATTTTGCAACATTTTAAGACATTTTTATTATAATGAGTGCATCCAAAAAAACGTAAGATTGAAGACGAGTGTCGGGTTTTCAAAGACGAATGGATTACCGAATATTGTTTTATGCAAGTTGGCAATAAATCTGTTTGCTTGCTGTGTCACGAATCAGTGGCTGTTTTTAAAGATTATAACTTAAAAAGACATTACCAGACAAAACATCACAATTTCGGACACAATCTAACATCTGAAGAAAGGAAAAGAAAATGCATGGAGTTGGTAAAAAAGTGTAAAGAAACAACAAACTGTGTTTACAAAACAGTCTTCAATTCAAGATGCTGCAACAGAGGCCAGTTTGGTGTTGTCACACAAAATTGTGAAATACAACAAGCCATTTTCTGATGGTGAATTTATTAAGGAATGTTTACTAGATGCAACAAACATTCTATGTCCAGAACAAAACAACACATTTGACAGTATTACATTATCCAGAAGAACTGTGGTCAGACGTGTTGAAAAGATAAGTGAAGATTTGACCTTCAACTTCAAGATGCAATTAAGATTTTTGTGGTACTTCTTGCTTTGGGACGAGAGTACTGATGTACAATATACTGCACAATTATTAGTTTTTATACGTGGAATAAACAATTCTTTTAAACTCTTTGAAGAGTTACTGAGTGTTGAGTCGATCAAAGACACTACCACTGGCCTCGATATATTCAATGCTGTTAGTGGCTGTATTGAAAGAGCTGGGTTAATGTGGAACAAGATGGCCAGTATTACAACTGATGGTGCTCGTGCTTTAACTGGAAAAAACATAGGACTGATAAAGCTGATCAATGATAGGATTAAGTCAGAATATCCTGAACACGTAATATTACCACTTCACTGTTGATTCATCAGGAAAGTTTGTGTAAATCTGTTTTAAAATTAGCATGTTATTGATCCAGTTGTCAGTGTCATAAACCTCATCAGATCAAGAGGACTCAATCACAGGCAGTTCAGAGCATTACTAGACGATCTAGAAACTGAACATTCTGATGTCCTGTACCATAGTACAGTTCGATGGTTGAGTCTTGGAAAGGTTTTAAGAAGAGTATGGGATCTTAAAGAAGAAATAGTAATGTTTCTAGAGATGAAGGGCATAGAATGTGACTTTAATACTAACATTGTTAATGCAGAGTGGAAACTTGACTTTATATTTGCCATTGAAATAATGGAAAAGTTAAATGAACTGAATGTTAAACTTCAAGGCAATGGTTTGTTTGCACATGAAATGTATGTTCATGTAAATTATTTCAAGCTAAACTTTTACTGTTTTCAGACAAGCAAGTGAAAACATGTTTTGTCACTTCCTTTGCTGAAACGAGAAACTATTTCTGATGAGATGAGTAAAATATTCAAATCTTAGTTAGATGTATTGGTTGAAGAATTTGGAAGAAGATTCCAAGATTTCAAGAACTTGGAGCAGTACTTCAATGTTATCAATTCTCCTCTCAGTGCAGAAGCTGATAAAGCCCCAGTGCACATACAGTTGGAGTTGCTTGAATTACAAGCCAATCATTATCTGAAGGAAAAATTTAAGTCTGAATGTTTGTTGATTCTATGGTTCTTTGCCTGAACAATCATTCCCAAACTTAAAAAACTTTGCCGCTAAATTTTTGTCATTATTTGGATCTACATATATTTGTGAACAGGCATTTTCTTGCTTAAAAATCAACAAATCTAAGAATAGGTCTTTATTATCTGATTGCAACTTAAATGCAGTCATGCAAATGTCTACAAGTAAACTTGTTCCAGATTTCAAAGGAATTATAAAATCTTACAAACAATTACATACATCTCATTAGAAATCAGCAATAAATAAAATTGTGACTGTATGTGTATGGCGTTTTTTAAAAATCTTCATTAAAACTATTGATATGAACCCATATTGTAACTGTATGCAACATAATATTTTGCAAATATTGTTAAAACATTTGCAAAACTTTTTATCCATATTAGAAAATATACTGTTATAGTGTAAGTCTGTTAGAAATAGAATTTATTTCAGAAGTTATCTGCATTATGTAAAACTACCTTTGTTTACAATACAAATATTTAATTGATTACTTACCGAGAATGAAACAAAAATATTCATAATATTATATGTGGCCCTCCAATAGCTTTACAATTTTCAATGTGGCCCTCTGCACAAAAAGTTTGCCCACCCCTGCGTTACAGTGTTCTCAGACACACTTGCCGAGAGCTGGCAATTGTGGTGCGACAGCTGTGTTACACATCATTCTCATGGATTTTTGCCCCACAGATGGCAATTATAGTGCGGCTATTGACTTCGGAGGTGTTGGTATTCATTCACAAACGACTCATACGCTACTCTTTCTTATATTTGACTTGCATTTGTGCAACTTTTCATCTGACATCCGCCAGGAAATGCATGAATTTTATTCCGTGTTTGGACCTGTATTAAGTGTATTAAGTGGGGGGTCTCTGTGGCTGAGTGGTTAAACCCTTTGCCTTGCGAGTCGAAGGTCGTGGGTTCGAATCCGGACCGCGGCCTTCTGTTCACGAGTACAGTTTTTCCAGAGACCCCTAGGATTGTTGCCGGAGCTACGGAGTTCGTGCTTGGTGCAATACTCTCTGCAGGTAGCGTGCCACTTCTGCGGAGAGGGACCGAGCTATATGGGGTGACCCGGTGCAATGAAGTCAATCCTTCGGCTTTAAAACCCTTTTTTTTAAACCTGTATTAAGTGTATGTGCTTGCACTACTACCACTGCCTACAGCTTTCTTTCAATCCCTACCCACTTAGCCAGTCATGATCCTCGGTCTGTTTCCAGGGTCCACCACGTAGAGGTGGGGTAGGGTCTTGATCGGTGCCAGCTCACTGACCCTGCTGCGCGTTATCCCATTTTGCCATTTGTGCTTACCGCTTCATCATGGTTATTAGAATGTTCATTGTCTTACAGAAACACAATTGAGATTCAAGAAATGAGTACATACATCATATTTCTAGACGTGAATTTAGTATAGTAACAAACTGAGAACAGCACATTTTTAAACCAGCCTGTTAAAATCATAACTTGATGAAGAAACAATAGAAACTCGAGAAAATGTTCCCAGTGACATATTCGTTCTTGCATGATTAAGTTCCTTACATTTCGTGATTCTAGACTTGAGCTTTCGAAAGTTGTTCTTGTTTCATACAAATAAAACTAGCCGTCCATCACAAACGATGATGACAACAGCCTCATACGTGTGCTGATACACCTCTCTGGTGTGTACGAAAGTGACTGTAGAGACCAATTCTAGAACACAATCCCCTACTACAGGTGTGGCATACATGATAACGTTTAAACATGTGGATGTTGTGTGTTCCGTCTTTTAGAGCAGCTCGTTGTCTCTGTGTCTCAGCGGCACGACGATTCTCAGCTAATACGGGTTCCTCTTGTATTGTTACGGAGCCACATTTGTCGATCAGGTTGTCTGGGATTCACAGATCGTGGTATGTATATCGAAGCATTTCAGGGACACTTTAAAAGTATCTTTAAAGAGTTTTTTATGTTCACCAGCAGAACGTCTGACCCCTTCACGTTCACCATACATCAGCTGTTTTGGGATGCGTTTATAAGGCATCCGAGCAACGTGACTGGCCCATCTCACTTGAGCCTTCTGCAACAGGGAGATGACGCATGGGATCTTTTCTCTTATGAAAACTTCGGTATCTGGAATGATGTCCTTTCAGTTTATTTTTAGAAGAATGTGTAGACAGTTTGTGTGGAAGTGGTTTAGTTTTCTTGCGTGTCTGCTTTACACTTTCCATATCTGGTTCGTCTACATCAGCGTGGTTGTTACTTTGGCCAGCAACACTTTCAGTTGAGTGGCTACGTTTATCCTCTTCTGCTTCCACACAGTAACACACATCCAACGCAGCACTGGCTTTGGATATCCACTTATTGACCTCAGAGCCCATGTTTGTCGATCTGGATGGGATGCTGCCAAGATATACAAAGTTTACCGCTGGCAGGAGACGCTGGTATTTAATACTGATGACTGAATCGTAGTACTGCTCTCTAGGGGCGGGCTAGAACATGACCTCAGTTTTCCTGGTGTTAATGGTAAGGCCAAACATATCACAGGTCGGAGTCAAAGGCTCATGGTCACGGCGGTAAAATGAGCCAGGGTTAGCGAATGGGCGCGCTAACCAAGACCCTGCCCTAAGCTCCACGCAGTGACCCTGGAAACAGACTTAGGTTCCGGTCTGGCTAAGGGGGACAGGGATTGGGGAGACCTAGAAGTGCAAACACGGAAAGTAATCCAGGGACCGAAAGTCCTGTACAAACACGCATCTCCTGGTCATTGTCCGCTAAAATAGGGCCAAGTTGAATGGCACAAAACATCAGCGTGCGAGCGTCCGCGAAAATATATGTAGTGATAGTGTGAACTCAGAAAAACAACTTATGGGCCGGAAATCCATGAACAATCGCACATATTTCCTGGACGAAGCCCGCAAATATATGCCCATACTCAAAAAGAACTGCGAGATAGCAGAGTACAAACGCCCGCAAACAAAACAGTGGTCACTGCAATGCAGAGACTGGAAATCCCTGAACAATACACACATTTCCTGGCCCAAGACCGCAAACATGCCCAATGTTCAAAAGGATTCACGAAAGCGTCACATGAAACAAAACTCTGTTCCTCTCGCAGGGAACTACTGCTGCCTTGTAGCGTCATGGTTGGAAACAACCAAAGGCTAGCGGAGCAAACCGGAAAAAAAACTGAACGGGCGACAAACCAAGGTGTTCATTAAAATTACCGGTTTCGTTGGGAAGATGGCGCTCATAAGCCGGGAGGGCAGGCCGTCTAAGGGTCGCTGCCCTGAAAGAAAATGCAACCCACTGCAGGTTCAGGGGTACACAAGCATGAAGACCACACTAGAGCAAGGAGTCAACCCTCTTTCTAATCTTTGTCATTGACATTGCAGCATGCCTGCCAGAGCGAGTACACTCTGCCATGTATGCCGACGATCTGGCAATATGGGCGAGGGAAGAGTCAATGCCCATAGCAACAAATCGACTGCAAGCTATGTTAAATAATCTGGAAGTGTGGTCAGAAAAGTGGAATATGAACATAAATGCTTCTAAAACCACTTACACTGTGTTCTCCCAGAACAACCAGGATTACAAGATAAAGCTTAAAGTCAATGGGCAGGAACTTCCAGAATGCAAGACCCCAACGTACCTAGGAGTCACACTCGACCGAAAACTGACTTGGTGCCATCAAATTTAAAATGCTACGGCATAAGTGAGGCATATGCTCACGATGATGCGCAAACTCGTAGGCTCCACGTGGGGAGCAAACGCCAGAGTTCTTAAAACACTCTACTCTTGTAGAGTGCGACCGGTCCTAGAGTACGACATAGCAGCTTGGAGCAATGCATCCAACAAGCAATTTGCCAAAGTGTTCAATAGCCAGAACCGAGCCATACGTATTATCACTGGAGCCATGAAGTCCACGCCTATCAAGGTGATTGAAACAATCACCGGCATCCAATCAATGGCAGATCGAAGGGACAGAAAAGTATTAGTACTAGCGGAAAAACTTGAACGGCTCGATTCCCACCCAATGCACGGACAAATGTATGAATTCAGAAGGAGTAGGATACAGAGATCTAGCTTCGCCAAACATTTCTACAAAGCACTTATCGAAGATCATCCAGTTCTATCAAAATGCAAAGTCAAACCAATCCCGGCAACCGACAACTGTCCACCGTGGAAAACCAGAATGCCAGAACTAAGGGAATCAAACCCAGGCATACTGAATGAAGGGAGCAAAATACTTCGAAAGAAAAGCGGCCACAGAAAAGTACATAGAATCCGAGTACCCTGAAAAAAGTGGACGCACGTGTACACTGACGGATCTGCCAATAACGATAGCGGAGGAGGAATAGTGCTTAAACTCCCAAAGAATGTGACAAAAGCGATTGCCACAGGCAAATATTCGAATAACTACCGAGCAGAGGCAGAGGTAATAAAAGCAGAGGCCGAAATGATCCTAGAGAGAAGAGGCTCCGCTGACAACAAGGTCGTGATATTCACCGATGGTCTGTCAGTCATCGCGGCACTCAAAAGTGTTTGCAAAACAGAGCTGAATGAGCTCAAACGGCCCTCGATGAACTAACGCGCTCACTCAAACGCAAATTCATTCAGTAGATACCATCACACTGTAACTTAAGGAGAAACGAAGCAGACGACAAACTAACCAAAGAAGGAGGACGACTACCTCAGACTGATCTC